>JAQBSW010004488.1:0-68757 GCA_029291075.1 Eudiplozoon nipponicum | reverse complement strand
ATAACAAACACTATTTGGCTTATTTTACTTTAAGTTTAAAATATATTACAAATTGCTTCCTAACATTAAATTATCTATTATTTTTGAATTAACAATAGATTCTATCTGACCCACATGATTTTTTTATCAATGCTTATTTTAAATGGTTTAAGAGAAAACAATATTTAGTTAATTTATTTAAATACAGTAATTATGCTAAATTCGTTAAGTCCGAAACTTATTTTCAACTTTTAAAATATGATTGGCATAATTTTGCCTATTTGTGTGTGCACGGTTACAATGGTGTTGTTTCAATCGTTTTTACGTTGTATAATATTATCAAATGATCACCTTAATTACTATAAATAATCAAGGTTGCGAACTTGATATGATCACCTGATTCATTAATTAATTACATATGTCAGTATAAAATAATAATTGTATAGTGTAGAAAAGGCAATTCATCCAGTAGACCGGTTTCGTCCTTATTGAGTACTCATCATGTACTGGCCAGAATTTGCCGCAGACAGGACTCGAACCTGGGCACGTCTGCTTCGGAATCTGGTGCTCTAACCACTGAGCCACTCAGTCCAAAGGGAATTTATCCGTTAGACCGATTTCATCTTAATTTTTTCCAGATTTTCTTTATAAAGAGCCATATGTTGTGGCCACGATGCAATCATGCGAAAGGTCTGTTTATTTAATGTGAAAAGTAATTTTTGATACAAGTTCTCGATCCGTTAAATGGCTTAATATATAATCACACAGAAAGCATGTTAATGATTAGCAAGTTCAATGAGAAGGAGGCACTTGACAATGAAATAGGATAGCACATGAATTTATAAACAGAATCCATATAGCTGAATAGAATTTCAAAGTGCCTTCATGAATGAAAATAACCACTACTAGTTACTTAAGTCGCACTCAGAATTATTTGTTTAGTACGCATGAATGAAAAAATCTTAGTGGTTCTAATTATTTGCCTCGAATAATCCTGGCCAACACCGATAGATTGTCCATTGAAACATAAACATAGATTAGCAGATGATTAGTTTATTATTTACAATAAACACTTTAGACTTAACACACTTAGTATTTAGTTAACCAAACGACTGAAATTTACTTGCGCAAATAACTAAGATTGTATAAAATACGTTATTTATTATATTTGTCAAATTAATTCGGAGTCCTTGTGCTAATTTCTCCAGACTTTACTGTAACAGTGCAGTTTAGACGAAGTTTAAGGATCGATACAAGTATTAATTGGAAATTTTCCAGCTTACACTCGTATTACTTCAATTCAGATATACTCAACCTATGCTAAAACATTAGACTATGCTTTTTAACAATAATTGATTGCACGGGTGGTGGTAACAATGCTTTAAATCAAGTTTGCGAGCTTGAAGTAAACGCCAATCCCATTGTATTTAACCAGTCGTCGAACAACATAACAAAACTACCGCCAGCATCAACGCACTGACGCGTTTCGACCTTCCATGATCGTCATCAGAGTACGACGGCAAACTGACTATCGAGGATCACACCGCATTATTTCAACCTTCCATGATCTTCATCAGAGTCAAAGTAAGGCCTATTGTTAAAAACACGTGAAATCGCAAAGATAACTCTACTAAACTTGATATGTTGCGACAAATACAGGAGCCTCGTAGAACAGATATCACTTGATTTCAGTCAAGTTGAGCTAATACAGAAATGAAGCAAAATGTGTCGATGCCTAATTGTCTCAGCCGTCAATGCCAAATCGCGTAGCGTTTTGCACTTTTTTACTCAACAAAAAAAACCAATGTACTGCTTGACATTCTTTTCACAAAAAAGCCGCATTTTAATGATCAATGCGTTCATTGATTTTCCGTTGTGCAGCACAAGCACAATCAATGATACTTAAACTGTACATATCGTCAGTTCAATACAATGTAGCAGAAATTCTGATCTCTATAGAAAAATTTGTGGGTGGCCAGTTGGAAAACTAGATCTAAAAGCTACCATTTATGCTTATCATAACGAAAGGACTAACTAAAACGAAAATTTTGTATTTAAGTCAAATGTGTGTGTAATGCTCCGAAAGACGATGCAATGCATAGAGACCCATACTCCGAAGAAGAATATGTGGTACAGTCCCGGCAAACTGCAGCAAAGTACTTGACACGAGTTCCCAATAGGGATGAAAACGATTTTTTGAATGGATATCCCTTGCAACTTTAAATAATTATGAATTTACATCGGTCGGTATTATATCACACAAGACTCCAGGTTTTATATCATTTTCTAGTTTCTTCAATATTCTTGTTTTGCTTTTCGTCATAGAAGCCAGAAAAAACATCTGAAATCTCTTTCTTGCAAAAAAAACTTGTGTCATCCAATACACAAGGTACACATCCGATTTTTTCCCGTAACACCGCTTCATCTCACTTTAACTGCTTAATTTTGGAATATGCCAACCTTGTAAGATTTCTTCGATTGACCCGTAGTTTGGACTTGCGTAAACTGCGCACCAAATCTCCTGGGAACCGTAATTGCTTAATACAGTGCTAATAATGGTCCTTCCACAATAACGTTCTTTGCTCTCTACATTTTATCGTCACTAGTTCGTCTACTTTTCTGAAAGATTCTTTTGGAATGCGAGTCTTAATAAAATTCATACTTCCCTTTACATGTGCAAAATTAAAAGGACAATTTATCGGATACAAGAACCGTTTTTTTCATTTTCTTCTCCTAAAAATTATTATGCTATTATTTTAGTATTACTACCGTTTATTTATAAAATTATTTTCAGTATCATCCGTTCATCAAAATTAATTAGCAATTACAGGGTAAACAAAGATAGGAATATAATTTCCGTTGTACTACATGCCAGCATAAAAGTTACCCAAAATAGCATATAAAATAATATCAACTCTCGATCAGTATTATAACGTCTTAGTCATTTTAAGCTGAACTATGAACTGACTTATGTTAGCTACTACAAAATTCCCTTCAAATTGTTCGCGAGTATATAGGATTATTAATAGGTGAAAAGGCGTGAATAACTTCGTATATGCATGTATGAACATATATATATATATATATATATATATATATATATATATATGTAAGACAAACATTTAATTTCAGCATTGGTTCAAATTTGTAAATAAATACCAAGCATCTAAACTAATTCAATGTTTTTCATCACACTGCAAGAAAAATTAATTAAATATGGCTTTTTAGATAAAGGTTGCAAGATTTATTTAGGCCCCAATCCAATTATATATACATTTGTCAGTATAAACTAAGCATTTTATGAGATAGCTAAGGCAATAATCCAGAAGACCGGCTTCGTCCTTATCAAGAACACTTCAGTTATTATCCAGAATTTTGCTGCAGCCCAGGAACAAATCGAGGTACATTTTCCTGGCCCTCGGTTACTCTATCTACTGAAATATATGTGTATTATGTAGCAGGATGGCGCAGTGGATGGAATCACAGACTCCGAGGCAAACGTGCTTCATTCGAAGCCCTGTCCGTGGTAAAGTTCTTGGCAATACTTTAAAAGTTTGAACAAAGGACGAAACTATTCTACTGGATGAATTGCCTATGCTACTGTATACAATGCCATGTTTATAATGAAAATTTATGTGTAATGGAATTTGATTTTATATCAAGCACGCAACCTTGATTTAAATAATTGTTATCACCACCCGCGCAATAAATGGCTGTTTAGTTATATCAACTGTTTATGGCAATGCATTTGGAGCACTTCAAAAAATAGAAGTCTAACAAAGATATTCTTTGTTAGGTGTGTTTAGTAAATTGCGCAACTTTGTTTTTTTTAGTTAATATTGAATAATATATTTAAAACATACCCGTGTATTTTTTTGAAATTTCGGAACATATTTTAACTGCGTTATTGTTCGGAATGCTACATTCCATCTGTTTGATGCGCAAATTGAGTTCAAACCGTACTTCCGATCTAGTGCATTTTGATATTCCTGTTCTTGAATGGGGAATAATATAGGCTGTCCGGGAAAGTCATTATTTGCTTCTTTTTGTTGTAATTCTGGTATAATTATTAACTTATGTCTCAAATAATCCAGTGAAATATTACAGAATATCCATGAAAGTATCCATGAGACAATCAGAAATACAGTTCCTCTGTAGCATTCAACCCAAGGGATAAAGGAGAAGCGCATAATGTGTGCTGTAGTTTTTGAAAAAAATTTTGAACGAATTTAAAGTTTGGTCCAGCAGTTTTCCGTTTATTTTGATAAAGGCAAGACATAAAATAAGGCAGTCGTTATAGAATGTTAATATTTGAAAGTGCAAAACGGAATGAGTTCAAGTGTTTACGTTAAAGATAAACAAGCAAATACGCAGAGTATTAGATTAGACTGTGCAACACATCTTAGTATTCGAAACTGTTTATTCGTGCTGCACCATAGACACATAAATAAGGCAACTTTATGTTGATATGCGGGGATGCTATTTTTTATAATGCTAATGAAGCTTATCGAAATAATAGATACATCAATGTGTTTCAGCATTTAAGTGGATGGCATGCTTTCTGATATTGTGACACACCGAAATACTTTCATATAAACAGAAATATATATATATATATATATATATATATATATATATAATTAGTACTATTAAAATTTGAAACAACAATACAGTTGCGAAATATACTAGCAATTGATAAGGAAAATACTATCATAACTGCACTCACCACCAAGATGAAAAAGTCAAATACAACAAAATGGCATTCTGAGAATTATCAATAGGACAAACGAAGATTGCAAACAATGTTAAATTAAATAATATACCAAACTAACAACACATTAAGCATTATCGTATTACTGTAATAATAATAATAATAATAATAATAATAATAATAATAATAATAATAGTAGTAGTAGTAGTAGTAGCATGGCTATGTTTAGAGTAGTTTTAATCTTATTTATATAGTTTATCGGTCATTTCATTCTTTTATGTAAAGACCACTATTCCCAGTTTTCCAGTCTTGTTTGTAGCAATACTAATATTTAGAGCAATTTTATTCTTCTGTGTACAGAATACTATTTACAGTTTATTGATTTCGTAATGTTAAATTTTTTAATACTACATATTTTCTTACATAAATTTGCCGTCGTACTCTGATGATGATCATGGAAGGTCGAAACGCGTCAGTGCGTTGCGGCTGGCGGTCGTTTTGTTATGTTGTTCGACGACTGATTAAATACAATGGGATTGGTGTTTACTTCAAGCTCGCAAACTTGATTTAAATAATGGCAGTTATCACTTGTTTAAATTTTTGTTAACATTATTAAAATTGGTTATAATTGTAAAATGTAATCACTCAAAAGCCAATTGATTATAAAAGGATTATATTTTTAATAAATGATGGATTGTGTTGTGTTATCATGAAATCTGGTGTTCATACTCATATTTATACGTTAATAAATGTATAATAATGCATATAATTTTATTCTCGCATTTACATATGGATAAATATAAACATGTTTATGTTGATAACTAAAACCTTAGTTGCAAATTGCATCTTTTACACATAAATGAGAGCATGCGCAACTTGTCGAGTATGGATAAATGTAGATTTGTAAAAAAAATAATCCATTTCATGAAACTGATATTTATTTCTAATGTTTTGTCAACGCTACATAGAAAGCTAAAAGAGGACTTCTGACGAATAAAGACGATATATTAAACAATCATTGACTGAGCGGGCGATGAAACCAGCTTCTTTAAAATTTTGGTTTATACATATATATATATATATATATATTTCTAATATGGAAGAAAAAACACATCAATAACAAAGTGGATAATGGCCATTTATTTCGAGAATACGAAACTTCGCTCTACAATCTTTCATTTATATAAATTCTGGGTTTTCATTTGAATATGTGGGTGGCAACAAATATGACTCGGTTTTCTATTTCTTGTTTTGGCTGATTGGTAACTGTGTGTGTTGTACCTGTGTGTGTGCGTGTTTTCATGTAAAGGTCCGTCTCACTGTATCGAAAAGTGATATCTGTGATCTGGTCATTATTGTATTAATGCCTTGAGAATTAACCATCTGTTCGCATTGTTCGCTGTTACGTGTACGAGCGCTATTTTTCCGAATGTAGTCTTTCGTTTCACCTTTTTGCGCAAATTTGTGTTCTTCACTTGGTAACAGCGCAAGTGCGGATTGCAGTGTTGAACGCTCATATTGTTTGAAAATTTCTGTCACCGTATGTGCATCTGTCTTTTCATCTTCAGTTTGTTGCCAATCCGATTGAATGTTTGTCGATTCTAGTCGAGGGCCAGTTCCGTCTTGCCTGGATACTAGTAAATTGTTGTTGAATTTTGTTATTCGTGGCCAGTCGATTAGGATATCATGATGATGAAACTTTTGAATAATTAGGCCAGGTGCTTGTTGTTTTATATAAAGGGCTTCATATCTTGACTTAAATAAATAATATTAATCACCACTCGCACAACCTATGGTCGTTTAATTACATTAATTGCAAAAACTGTTTTTGACAGTTTTAGGCGATTCAAAGAACGAAAAAATGTAACAAAGCTATGATTAGTTAGACAAACTTAATAATTTTGTTTGTCTATATTGAAAAAAATTCGTTAAAAACATACCCTTTCATTAAACCAGCCGTCAGACAACATAGCACAACTACCGCCAGTTGCACACACTGACGCGTTTCGACCTCCCATGATCATCATCAGAGTACGACGGAAAACTGACAAGCGAGGATTAAACCGTGTTTAATATATGTTGAAAGCAAAATTAGATATGCGGCTCTCATCTCTAGTAGTCCTCCATACATTGTACGTGACTGGATATGTCGGCTGCACAATTTCTACACAGTCACGAACATTAGCTGTTTGTAGCTTTCGCCGCACAACTATATATATAGATAATACAATTAAAAAATAATTTATCGCGCGGGTAGTGGTTACAATTCTTTAATTCAAGTTTGCGAGCTTGAAGTAAACAACAATCTCATTGTATTTAACCAGTCAGCTGACTAGCGAGGAATAAATTTCGATAAATATTTTATTGCGATATTACTCAGAATAAATTTCCCGACTTTGGATAGACAAGGTGTGTTTGCATCTTACTGTCGCTCTAGTGTTTGCTGTTATTTCTTTCCTTGAATGGGGAATGTAAAAGGCATTCCATGAGACTTCTTATTTATTCCTGTTTTATGTCGTTTTGATCTAATTCCCAATATCAATCTCCAATAGTGTATCGCAATGTTACAAAATTTGCACCAAAGTATAATCAAGTCAACACTTTTCTGCATCTTTTAATTCATTGCGAATAAGAAAAACTCATGATTGTTGCTGCACTGTTATGATCCAAAAATTTTGCACGAAAACAATCCAGGGCTTCAGGTACTGGTATATTCTTGTACATTGATACTAAATCTAAGCTTAATAGTCTATCACCTTCATCTAGTACATATTTATTTAAAATTTTAACCAACTGATAAGAGTTCAACAATTTATGATTTAAGAAATATGAATAATTTCTTACACTATGACACAGAAACAGAAATTTTATTTGTTGAGGAGAGTTTGGCATTGACAATAGTTCTTAATGGATTAACAGATTTATGCACTTTAACCAAGCTATACATTCTGGATGCAACTGTATCTCTCTGTATGAGAGTGTTACCATGCGCCAAATCTAATTCTTCACTGGCAAACTTATCATGGATTAATAATGTTACTTGTCCTTTTAGCTTAATTATTTATTTTTTGTTATTTAATTTAAACTGCTGCATTAATTAACTGCTCTAATATATAATTGTTATTATAGGACTGACTCATTGGATTTGTAGCTCCTCCTACATCTGCTTTTGGACATATAACATTATTCGATATTAGCTCATTTCTTGGACATTGAATTTTATGGTTTAGCTTAAGTTTTACTCCAGTATATCCAAACACTCTGGCCTTGATCGATATCAGTTATCATATTTCGCGGTAAGCATGACATGATATCCATCAAGTTAGTACCATATACCTTTTAGGTAATATAATTTTGGTATCGGTTAGACACAATAGCCATAGTGATAGTATCTTTTAGAGACTCGATATATATATATATATATATTGTATAGTGTGAGTTAGCGTTGAAGTCGCATTGTCGAGACTTTATACGATTTAAGCTTCACTATTGCAAGTTTACACATTCGTCTAGGAGATTGTACCGTCCTATTATCCCACATTCTACATCCAAATATATAGCGGTTAATGGGAGTAATACCTGCTCCTACTGGTGAGTCTCCAGTAAGCACGAAACGAAAGTGCATGAGGTTATACATTTCGTTCATGCTCTCTCTTGGTTTATCCTTCTGGTCACAACGTAACTACTTTGTTACTAGGTTAACAACACCTAATACATACTTGCATATATATATTAGGTCTTCGCAACAAACGGCATTTAACTGTTATATATTGAACTGAATGATGTCATGCTTACCGCGAAATGTGATAGCTGATTTTGGTGAACTATAGCATACATTTATATCGATCATGTTAGTCGTATGTTCCTTTTCTGTACTATAATATTGGTATCGGTTACTGACACAATAGACATAGTGTTAGGATACTTTACAGACTCGGTATGTATATTATATAGTGTGATTTAGCTTTGTCGAGAATTTATACGATGTTAGCTTCACTATTGCAGGTGTACACATTCGTCTAGGAAATTGTACCGTCACTATTATCCCATATACTTCACCCAAATATATAGTGGATAAAGGGCGTAACACCGGCTCCTGCTGATATGTCGCCAGTAAGCACGAAACGAATGTGCATGAGATTATACTTTCCGTTCATGCTGTCTTTGGTATATCCTTCTGGTCACAACTGAACTACTTTGTTACTAGGTTCGCAACACCTAATACATACTTGCATATATGGTTGATTTTCGCAACAAACAGTATTTAAGTGTTATGTATTGAATTGAATGATGTCATGCATACCGCGAAATGTGATAACTGATATCGATCAAGGCCAGGGTGTATGGATTTACTGGAGTAACAGGTGTTCTGATTTAATTTTGAAAGTCCTCTTCTATAATTCCTATAATTCTGACTGTAGCAATTGTTTTAGGCGAGTTAGTTAGAAGAGAATGGACCTGCAGTGTTAAAGATAAAATAAAAGGATAGGTTGGGTGTAGTATGATAGGGCAATCTGTAGTGATTTAACAAGCGTAGGTAATTGTAAAGGGGACCAGTCGGGATTTTGGGCGTACAGCGCAAACATTGTGCAGTAGTGCCGCCACAGTTATCGCTTTTCTCTACATTGATTTCACGACTTTGCTGAAAGGAGATAAGCAGAATACTATCGGTTGGTATTTTGCATACAGAAGGATAAAAACTCGCTCGCTTTCACGTTGAATTGATGAAATTTTGTTGAGTTCAGATGAAGGCCATACTGGTGGTTTTTATTGGTACTTGTGTTCTCAGTGGTTCAAAGTAACAATCCACTGGCCAAGATGTGGTTAGACGAGCAGCGCCAACATGGTGGTTAATATTGTTAAATTTGTACGCGCAGTGAAGCGAACAACCGTCCATTATGAAGTGATAATTATTATTCGTTGAGCAAAAGAACAGAAGCAGATAAAGTATTTAAACCGCCTACACAGAAATATAATAATGACTTCTTGGGTAGAAGTGACCAGAAGCGTTAATATGGTGTTTGGTATTGCCATGGTATGCGCACCTGTGAAGAAAAGAACCGTGCACTAATTATTAATACAATGAATCTTCGGCTACCGGTCAATAATAATCTACGTGATAACTGACGTCGAGAATGACAGATCAGGATGGTCTTAGAAGATGAGCCGTGGTTTCGATCTAGATTCACATTATGGCATATCATCCATCTCTGTGGATGAGTGGGGCGGTGTTATAGTGCAGATGAACATAGTTGACTGGCTGGCTAATTCATGTTATAATTAATCTGATTACAGGTTGACTGAGTAACATACCGGTTAACAATTATGAAGACACTTTATCTGTTTCATCTAAAACACTCATTTTTTTACATTTTTATCCTATTTCGTATTTTGATACATGTACATATTGCGTATTTTTATTGATTGAAATTATATTGAAGTTAAGATGAATTATACTTTGAACAAATAATTATATGTAGACATTGCTATATTTTTATCGACAATCTTATAAGCGATATAAACTGTTAATTATGTTTGCCGATGTGAACTCTACACTTTATATATATATATATATATATAGTGCTTGTACGTTTATTTAAGTGATTATTATTTTTTATAAGGTCACTTAGAATGGTGTAGAGAGAGAGAGAGAGAGAGAGTTGCGACGAGACCATATTGTTATTTTTCAGATGTTTACTTTTGGCCGACGTACGAATTACAAATTTACGTTTTTTTATAACCCGTTTTTAGAATTACTTTTGGAGCAAGTGTATCATGAGGCTTTGTAAGCCGACAATGCTTTATAAAATTTCCGTGTCAAAATCCTATTACTTAAGACGTCATTTGGTGTCTTCTCTCTTCTTCACTGGGGCGGACATCGTTGCAGAATTGAGTCAACGGAAGTGGGCCTGCTGTATAGAAGTCGTACTTTGAGTGCGAGTCGACTATTGGATGATGCCGTAATTTATGGTGGTAAAACAGGCGTAGACGATTGCAAATTAAGCATCCATTAAAAATCGCATTAAGGATTTAGATTGTCAGAAGGCCGTAGAGCATGTGTGAGATAGAGAGTGAGGGAGAGAGATGCGCAAAGTCTACTTAGTTGTTTCTTTTATATGAACTTATAGCTTAAACGCCAGAATTGCGATAGTATGCTCTACGCGAGCACCGTTTATTTTACGAAAAAGTAGGTGATAACGCTGTATAAGCCGGCAACTGTTTAGTCAATTCTTGTCTATCAATAATTTTATTAAAGCAGTTACTTATTCGTCTTGTAGTTCTAGCCGGATTGGGTTAAATGTACAATATGTAGACGGTAATTCGTCTGCAATATAGAAGATGGACTGTGTAGAAGAATTTCCAATAGCCAGGGGGAACGGATTATTGAGCTTCGACATGCATTAATCATTGCAGTTGAAAAAGAGCTGTGATCCGTAGCTTATACAATTTTGCCTACACGCAAAAGTGTCGCTAAATTTATAATGCTAATTTGTGCTATTGAATGATATTGAGTAGAACTGGCGTTAATACTTATAAAGCCAATGCTAATGAGGCCATTTCGCAGAGATGAATACACAAGGTGTGCTCGACACATTCGAAAAAATTTAATCCAGTCATTTTTCGTGATATGTACAAGTGAATTGCAGAAGGCTGTGCTGCCTAAGAGAGTTGCTGTTCAATTGAAATCTGACAGATTATTAACTAATATATTTAAACGAACATTGGTTGCGCGGGTGGTGATAACAATAATTATAATCAAGGTTGCGGTCTTGATATAAACACCTGACCCATTAATTACTTACATATGTCAGTATAAACTAAGAATTGTATAGTGTAGAAAAGGCAATTCATCCAGTAGACCGGTTTCGTCCTTGTGGGGAACTCATCAAGTACTGGCCAGAATTTGCCGCGGACAGGATACGAACCTGGGCACGTCTGCTTCGGAATCTGGTGCTCTAACCACTGAGCTATCCTGCCGCACACTACACTACACACAATTTTCAGTTATATACTAACTAATGTAACTTGGTTAGTCAATTTTTCCTTTAGGTGGAGGTCATATGGCATCCATTTAGACCCAAAGTTCCAACTAACCATGCCCAATCTGTCATTACTGAACAGACACCACATTACATGGGGAAATGGTATTGAAATGAACATTTATATAATTCGTTTAAACAATTAATTACTTATAAATCTGTCGTGAATCGAATTCCAAATTCCATGTTCAGCAAGACGTAAATTTATAATCGAGATTTACTGGGCACCCTAGAAATGAAACAAATTTATGCTCTTTCTCTTAAATCAATGTTAGAAAACAATTAGCAGGTTGCATCTAGCTGAGTTGTGAAAAAGCGCTTACAAAGAGTAGCAGAATACTTGTGCCGCTTGTAGCTAAAATATTGTCGTGTAAACGTTTATATTAAGATGTTCTTCAAATTTAAATGGTAACATGAATTTGCGTTTTGCGTACTTGAGTAGTATTTGAGTTTAATTGAAGTCAAAAATTCCGCATATATTTTCATGTTTTTTAGTAGGCATTACATATGTTAAATAAATGAAATCTATTTGATAAATAAAATTTAAAAACAATTTTCGAATGAAACTACGTAGGATGAAGGTAGTTTACTTTTGCAGCTTTTTCTTTTCCGATGCGTTATTTCATTTCCACCATGTTTTTTTGGGGGTTATATTTAGTGTGCATGTAATTTTGTACAAAATTCACCTTCAGCCTTATAGGATATCAACTATACTTTATACCAGCAAGCACGAAACGAATGGGCATGAGATTATACTTTCCATTCATGCTGTCGTTGGTTTATAATTCTGGTCATTATTGAAATAATATATATATATATATATATATATATATATATATATGTGTGTGTGTGTGTGTGTGTGTGTGTGTGGCGAAAGCTGCAAACAATTAATGTTCGTGACTGCATAAAATTTGTGCAGCCGACATTTCCAGTCAAGTGCAATGTATACGATATTACTCTAGGGGAAAGCCGCATATCTATGTTTGCTTTACGTATATATGCCATGCGGTTTGATCCTCTCTATTCAGTTTTCCGTCGTACTCTGATGATGATCATGAGTGGTCGAAACGCGTCAGTGCGTGCGACTGGCGGTAGTTTTGCTTTGTTGTTCGACGACTGGTTAAATTCTATGGGATTGGTGTTTATTTCAAGCTCGCAAACTTGATTTAAAGACTTGCCCTTCGCGTCTGGCGCGCTTGCTCTCATTCCGTCACTACACATTTAACAAGAAAAGTTACTGCGCAGTTAGACCAAACTCGAGGCTTCACATGAAACAGGTTTATGGCTATGCTTCTTTAGACCCGGCAAGGTTCAAGCTACCATTCCCGGACTGACTAGCTTCTGCCCGCCGGTCGTCAGGCCGGAATTTCTATGATTACGGGCCACCTTGTCCCGTAATAATGAAATTTAAATAAAATATGTAATTATTATACACTATTGGTGTGGAGAAATTAAAAAAAGTAATTTGGCTTTAGGTGTTGCACACCTAATAACAAATTAATTCAAATAATTCAAGACATATGAACCAAACCAAAATGACACATGGAATACTGGAGAGTCATAGGTAGGAGTTCAAACTACGCCAGATAACCACTTTATATTGGTCAAGATATGTGGCAAAAGAGAACATTAAATCCTCCATACGAATGAGTATACAAGCGGTAGTAGAGTTGGGCGTGAGATACAAAAAAGTCTGATTCAATAAATTAAGAAGCTTAATTAAGATATGGAATTAAATATGTGACGGCTAGACAAGAAAATGTTTGAAAATCATTTAAAAGACTAAGCAATATAAGGAAAGAAGATAGAAGCTCTTTAATAAGCGTTCAACTCACTAAGAGTTTTAAAATCCAGCAAAGAGTTAAGGGTGAAATTTTGGAAAAACTATATTCTCAAAAATTGATTAACTATTAATTAGATAATAATCCCACTATTAAGTCAGACTTGATCAAATTTTCTTAATCTTTTATTGAAGCTAGCTTCAGATTCTGAATCATGCAATCGTCTGTTACTACCATTAGCTAATTCTCTATTCAAAATCAAACCGAACGAATTTCAACAGCTTTTTCCTTTATAATATCACCAGATCAGATTTAGCAACACATCCATACTTACATGGAGTTTTACTTTCGCCTCTTTTTTACATTGAATGGGCGCATGGTCTCACCAACATACACGAGATAATAAGCATTTCATGGGATTTCGTACACAAATGACGTTCTCAAGGGTTCAATCTTTTCCTTTTTTTAGGGAGCCTAATTTTAGGGTAAGGAACTATTTTAAAACGGTCCATAAAATGTATTTAAAGCTATTAATTTTATTTTTACATTTAATTTAAAGTCCGGTAGTACCTACCGCTCTTTCTTTCCTTTACAAGCTTTAACGTGCCTCAAATTAAGATTACACTTTCTTACGGCGTCCATCAGATTGGCTTCTATGTAATAAAGAGGATAACCATTAGCCTTGAGTATATCGCGTAGTTTACCTATTTCCAATTTCCTATGCTTTGTTTTTGTTAATCTAAAGCTTCTTAATATTAATGAATTTAAGATGCCGATTTCCATATGATACAAGTGATTAGACTTGAAATTTAGAAATATTCCCGAGTAATTTTCCTTCCTAAAAACATCTATTTCTAATTCCTGACCATTCCTAATTAACTGAACATCCAAAAATGATAATTCTCGTGATATTCCATTTCAAGAGTAAATTGAATTTCGATCATTCGATTTGTTAAATTTAAGAAATTTATCATTTCATTATCCCCATGGTTTCAGAACATTAAGATGTCATCCAAGTACCTTAGGTACAATTTTTGCTTCACAGGAGTCTTATCCAAAAGATTATTTTCCAAACAATGCATGAAGATGGGACCGACAAACATTGTCCCATTGGGACACCTCAAATTTGTTTCTAAAATAGTTTCATAAATTTAAAATAGGTAGAGGACATATCTACATACATAACCTTCATGATGTGTCCACTCGTCATTGTACTTCCTTCGAAGGTTAAAGAGTGATCAACTAGGAAACGTCGAACACGCTCCAGGGATTTAGGTACCGGTATATTTGTGTACATAGGTACTACATCTAAACTTACAAATCTATCACCTTCATCTAGTACACATTTACACTAATTTAAACCAACTGAGACGAAATCAACTATGTATGGTTAAAGAAATAGGAATATTTTCTTATTCTATGACAAAGAAACACGGAAATTTTATATGTTGGTGAGTGTTGGACATTGACATTAACTCTTAATTGATTACTAGGCTTATGCACTTTAATTAAAACATACACTCTGGGTGCAACTGTGTCCCTTTGTATGAGAATGTTACCATTGGTCTAATCAAATTCATCACTAGCAATCATATTACTGATTAATAATTTTACTTGACATTGTAATTTATCAGCTGGGTCTTGATTCCTCTTAAGATTTAGTGTTGACAGATTTCCTATCAGATAAGTTACAATTAAATTACTCATGTTTTGTGAAGGTCTATAAATTGCCAACTCAGCCAGTTATCTATCATGTCTAATTCAGACATTTGTAAATGTATTACCCATACGGATGTGGCGAGAGCAGCAAAAAGATGATGATCGTGATTACATATAAATTGTGTCGCCAACATTTCCAGTGAAGTACATCTTATGCGAGACCGCTAGACCTGAGAGCCATATAAATGATTTTTTGCTTACCATATAGAAGGATTGCGGTTTGACCCTCGCTAGTCAGTTTCCCATCATGCACGGATTATTATCACAGAAGGTTGAAATACGTCAGTACGTGTGACTGATGGCAGTTTTGCTATGTTGTCCGACGGCTGATTAAATACAATGGGCTTGGTGTTTACTTCGAGCTCGCAAACTTGATTTTAAAAATGTTATCGCCACTCGCGCAATAAATGACAGTTTAAATATATTAGTTAATAATCAAGGTTGCGATCTTGATATAAACACCTGACCCATTAATTACTTACATATGTCAGTATAAACTAAGAATTGTATAGTGTAGAAAAGGCAATTCATCCAGTAGACCGGTTTCGTCCTTATTGGGAACTCATCATGTACTGGCCAGAATTTGCCGCGGACAGGACTCGAACCTGGGCACGTCTGCTTCGCAACCTAGTGCTCTAACCACTGAGCCATCCTGCCGAAACCCATATACTGGATGAATTGCCTTTTCTACACTATACAATTCTTAGTTTATACTGACATATGTAAGTAATTAATGGGTCAGGTGTTTATATCAAGACCGCAACCTTGATTATAATTATTGTTATCAACACCCGCGCAACCAATGTTCGTTTAAATATATTAGTTAATAATCTGTCAGATTTCAATTGAACAGCAACTCTCTTAGGCAGCACAGCCTTCTGCAATTCACTTGTACATATCACGAAAAATGACTGGATTAAATTTTTTCGAATGTGTCGAGCACACCTTGTGTATTCATCTCTGCGAAATGGCCTCATTAGCATTGGCTTTATAAGTATTAACGCCAGTTCTACTCAATATCATTCAATAGCACAAATTAGCATTATAAATTTAGCGACACTTTTGCGTGTAGGCAAAATTGTATAAGCTACGGATCACAGCTCTTTTTCAATTGCAATGATTAATGCATGTCGAAGCTCAATAATCTGTTCCCCCTGGCTATTGGAAATTCTTCTACACAGTCCATCTTCTATATTGCAGACGAATTACCGTCTACATATTGTACATTTAGCCCAATCCAGCTAGAACTACAAGACGAATAAGTAACTGCTTTAATAAAATTATTGATAGACAAGAATTGACTAAACAGTTGCCGGCTTATACAGCGTTATCATCTACTTTTTCGTAAAATAAACGGTGCTCGCGTAGAGCATACTATCGCAATTCTGGCGTTTAAGCTATAAGTTCATATAAAAGAAACAACTAAGTAGACTTTGCGCATCTCTCTCCCTCACTCTCTATCTCACACATGCTCTACGGCCTTCTGACAATCTAAATCCTTAATGCGATTTTTAATGGATGCTTAATTTGCAATCGACTACGCCTGTTTTACCACCATAAATTACGGCATCATCCAATAGTCGACTCGCACTCAAAGTACGACTTCTATACAGCAGGCCCACTTCCGTTGACTCAATTCTGCAACGATGTCCGCCCCAGTGAAGAAGAGAGAAGACACCAAATGACGTCTTAAGTAATAGGATTTTGACACGGAAATTTTATAAAGCATTGTCGGCTTACAAAGCCTCATGATACACTTGCTCCAAAAGTAATTCTAAAAACGGGTTATAAAAAAACGTAAATTTGTAATTCGTACGTCGGCCAAAAGTAAACATCTGAAAAATAACAATATGGTCTCGTCGCAACACTCTCTCTCTCTCTCTCTACACCATTCTAAGTGACCTTATAAAAAATAATAATCACTTAAATAAACGTACAAGCACTATATATATATATATATACATAAAGTGTAGAGTTCACATCGGCAAACATAATTAACAGTTTATATCGCTTATAAGATTGTCGATAAAAATATAGCAATGTCTACATATAATTATTTGTTCAAAGTATAATTCATCTTAACTTCAATATAATTTCAATCAATAAAAATACGCAATATGTACATGTATCAAAATACGAAATAGGATAAAAATGTAAAAAAATGAGTGTTTTAGATGAAACAGATAAAGTGTCTTCATAATTGTTAACCGGTATGTTACTCAGTCAACCTGTAATCAGATTAATTATAACATGAATTAGCCAGCCAGTCAACTATGTTCATCTGCACTATAACACCGCCCCACTCATCCACAGAGATGGATGATATGCCATAATGTGAATCTAGATCGAAACCACGGCTCATCTTCTAAGACCATCCTGATCTGTCATTCTCGACGTCAGTTATCACGTAGATTATTATTGACCGGTAGCCGAAGATTCATTGTATTAATAATTAGTGCACGGTTCTTTTCTTCACAGGTGCGCATACCATGGCAATACCAAACACCATATTAACGCTTCTGGTCACTTCTACCCAAGAAGTCATTATTATATTTCTGTGTAGGCGGTTTAAATACTTTATCTGCTTCTGTTCTTTTGCTCAACGAATAATAATTATCACTTCATAATGGACGGTTGTTCGCTTCACTGCGCGTACAAATTTAACAATATTAACCACCATGTTGGCGCTGCTCGTCTAACCACATCTTGGCCAGTGGATTGTTACTTTGAACCACTGAGAACACAAGTACCAATAAAAACCACCAGTATGGCCTTCATCTGAACTCAACAAAATTTCATCAATTCAACGTGAAAGCGAGCGAGTTTTTATCCTTCTGTATGCAAAATACCAACCGATAGTATTCCGCTTATCTCCTTTCAGCAAAGTCGTGAAATCAATGTAGAGAAAAGCGATAACTGTGGCGGCACTACTGCAGAATGTTTGCGCTGTACGCCCAAAATCCCGACTGGTCCCCTTTACAATTACCTACGCTTGTTAAATCACTACAGATTGCCCTATCATACTACACCCAACCTATCCTTTTATTTTATCTTTTACACTGCAGGTCCATTCTCTTCTAACTAACTCGCCTAAAACAATTGCTACAGTCAGAATTATAGGAATTATAGACTTTAATTAAAAAAATGTTTTATAAAAAAATCATCACTGGCAATGAACAAATGATTGGATTTATCTGGCCGTGCAATAAAGCCTTCCAAAATTTCCAAGTACACGTCACGAACAAATGACTGAATTCAAATGTAAATGAAACACAGCCATTTCAATTTGACGTTACATGCCGTCGTCATTACCTGATGTTGTCTCGATAGAAGCATTCTCGGTTGGTTCCACATTGCAATGTTTAGCACTTGCAAAGCCACTAAAATTTGCTTATTTATCCTAAGGCGGAATCGACCTCATAGTCTGACTTCTATAGTGCAGGCTTTTTCCTGGCTACCAAATTCGGTTACAAAGACCTCCATAATCACACTAAAGAATACAGGACAAAATTTAATGACTCTAATTATAGGTTTAGGGATCGAGCATTTATAAAACTTCGTCGGACTCTACAGACTCATCATGCACTTATTTACTAGCTAATTCCATAAACGGTGTATAAGACACACGTTACAACATATTTTCTGCGAATTTTATTTTCTTTCGCTTTATGCCATTAGAAGTGACCCAACAGTCAAGGAATTGCTAAAGTACATGTGCAAACGCAATATAGCCATAGTGCATAGTTCACATAGGAAAATCTAATCAACATTTTATATTGCCTATAACGTGGGCGGTCAAAATTAGGTGCAACCTATATTAATTCAGTGTAAAATAATTGCAAATGCTAATTTAGTCAGCCGTTCTGCACTCTCCAGCTACTCTACTACAATAAATGCAAGATTACTTGAATGTAATTCTACCAGGTTGGGCAGTACGATCGTCACATTTAGAGTATCCAAAGTTTACTATCATGGGTAGTAGATTTGTACTATCAGTTTCGCAAAGATCGATTGACCCCTATATATATATATATATATATATATATATATATATATATATATATATATATAGGTAATACAAGGAAGCAATCGTTGATTGCATGGGTGGTGGTAACCATTCTTTAAATCAATTTTTCTTTCCCTATAGATGCATTGCGGTTTGATTTTCGTTAGTCAGTTTTCCGTCGTACTCTGATGATGATCATGGAAAGTCGAAACGCATCAGTAAGTGTGACTGACGGTATTTTTGCTATGTTGTTCGACGACTGGTAAAATACAATTGGATTGGTGTTTACTTCAAGCTCGCAAACTTGATTTAAAGAATCTTTACTACTATACCCGAGCACTCATTGATCGTTCTGTTGTATAACCAACATATTTCTCTAAGCTGAAATTAATGGTTCTTACATGTTTTTTCTTATATGTCTGTCTTCTAAGAGTCAAAACACATTTCGACTTAATTAAGAGATCGAAGAGGTTAACTGTGACGCTGATAAAATGTTAAATTTCGGAATTCATGTAAAATGCTAATTTAATAAAATGTGTGAAAATATCTAATTCGATCCCAGCTTCTTAAACTATATCAGGTGAAAATTCATATAGTTTTTTTACATACAACGACGACGGCTTATATATTTAACTTTCAATTAAGATAAAAAAATTATTCTGTATATAGTTTTTTTTAAACAACACCATGTATTTTAGTGAAATGCTTTAATTGCCTTTTGTCAATTAAATTACTGGAAAATTAGAAAAAATGAAATTATTTAGTTTAAGTATACACGGACGATCCGCACTAAAATGGTACACAAATTTATGCACATTTGTTCTGATAGTCCGAATTAAAGAACCATTAAACACCTTTAGAACAGGCTTTGGAATACACCTAGTTAATGCTAATACACAAACACGTTTCTTCGGTTCGCGCAAACATAGGCAAGGTCTAGCTGTTGAAATTGTCACAAAATAGCTAGTCCGGCAAACAATACCTTTGCCTTGAATGAAGATTGTCTTTGCGAACCTGGATTAATTGAAGTTACCTTATCTGCGTTTTGACTAACGAGAAGAAAACGACTGGAACAATAAAAGCTGCGTTAGTCAAAACTCAGATCAGGTAATAACTTTGCCGAATATGTTTTGAAGTGTTGTTGCGCAGTCCAGGCTTCATATGATGACTTACTGCGAGTTGCGTTCGCGGGTTGTTGCTTTGCACTATCCGTTTCACGAAGATCCGATTGATCACCATCTCCAAGTCCGCATCTGTTTTGTCTTCGATCAGGCGGGGTGCGCGGGCAAAGCAACAACCCGCGAACGCAACTCACGGTAACGCATAATAACTTTGTTTTTTTTAAACTGAAAAGCACTTTTTTCGGCATGTCACATTTGTCACAGAAAAACATGTTCAGTTTTATGTGTAAGTGCAACACAACTCTTATCTCGCATCAACCAGGTTGATATGCACCGCCACAGGCACGATATAATTCTTCTACTGCATTTTCCTAAAATGATTGTAAACAAGTAAAATTACAATTTTTTAACGCGTTAGATGCAAATTGCAGTGAATTTTTGATTTTAATACTGGGTAGAGGAAGGTTTGCAGTGGATGTAATAAAAAACAAGTCAGCTGGATAATATGTGAACGCCAAAGGTGAACGCAATTTATCCTTTCGCGCTTCCTCGCCTCTTCACGTGAATATACAACGATTTCATATAAGCTGCAGAAGCATTCAAAAGTGATACGGCTATATCAATAGATTAATCTTTTCTTTAAAATGAGGTGGGTAGTTATACATTATAAGGATATTACGTATGCCACCTAACCCAGCCTGCAAATATCAGGCGAACAAATGCGCAGCGCCCTATCATAAAAGTTTCTAACTAAGTTCTTTTAAAATTTCAATCGACAGTAACTGTTAAAATGTAATTATTTCACTGTCCTTTTATGGTAATGAAAAATTGACCTGCAATATGCGATTATGTATTACGTATTACGCACCAAGTAACAAATTATTTCAATTCTGACAAGAAGGATAAACCAAAGACAGAACAAACGGAAAGTATAATCTCGTGCATATTCGTTTCGTGCTTACTCATCAGTAGAAACCGGTATTACGCCCTGTGCCCACTATGCATTTGGCTGAGGTATGTAGGACAATAGGACGATACAATGTGTAAACCTGCAGTAGTGAAGCTAATTTCACATAAAATCTTCGTTAATGCGACTTTAACACTAACTCACTCAATATAATATATATACCGTGTTTGTAAAGAATACCAACACTATGGCTATTGTGTCAGCACCCGAAACCAAGATTATAGTGCCGAAAAGGTACATGGTACTAACACTATGTTTGCCGAGTTGGTACATGTTACCAACACAAGGGATTTCAAAGTTGAGAATTTCAACTAATTCTGAGCAAATTTTACTCCAGTAAATCCATACACTCTGGCCTTGCTCAATATCAGTTATCAAATTTCACGGTAATCATGGCACCATTCAATTCAATATACATAATAGTTAGATACTGTTTGTGGGGGAAAAGTAAAAAATATGCAATCATGCATTAGGTGTTGCGTAACTAGTAACAAATAAGTTTAAATATGACTAGAAGCATAAACCGAAGATAGCATGAAATTATGATTGTGATTTGAATTCGTAAAATTACAAAAACAATGCGACGTAATACTCCTAGCACTATCAATACCAAAACAACTACTATTTTTCCTACTAATATTATTACTGATAACATTATTACTACTAATACAAAGAGACTTCTAATACTCCTATTACCAATACTATTATTACTACTACTATTTGTAATAATAATAAATATCATATTAATACTACTACAGCTGCTCCCTATTATACTATTGATAGAACTGTTAATTATAATATTGAATCTCTCCGTTCATGCTGTCTTTGGTTTATCATTCTGGTCATGATTGGACTAATTTGTTATTACGTGCGAAACGGCTAATTAATAATTGTATATATATATATATATATATATATATATATATATATATATATATATATATATATATATATATATATATATATATATATATATACATACAATAAATATTCTGCAATGTTTCACGAATTCATCATTTGTGTAACACAAGAACAAATAATAGAGTATCATTGTCATTGTTTTCAATCATAAACCAAATATTTTGTCGTAATTTATTGAATTCATTAAGCAGATCTTCAGCATAAACGCATGTATCCAAATCACGAATATATCCTGAACATAACGGGTAGATATTTTTACTTCAATCAAGAATTTGCACTTGTTTCGTTCTAACTTGCACATAAACACATGAACAATAATCGGAGACATAGCTATCCAAATTCTTCAGTAAATTTATCTTTCTAAAATAAATTTAATATCTGAATAACATAAATAAATGACAAATTCTAACTGCGCTTCTCCAAGTTTATTACATGGAACATTTGCTCTGACAAAATGCCAAGCAAACGCAATCATTTATTTAAAAAGAACAACAGTAAAGTATGAACCAATATCAGACTGACACATGCGAAATATTGAATGTTAAATTTGTCTGCCATTTCGAAAATTTCAACCATGTGAGTTCCCTCCTCATCCTATAAAAGAAACTGAATATTCTTCAACATATATTAATAATATCTAAATGAGCACTTAAGCAACCATGTGAGTACTACCCAAATCTTATATGAATGTATAAAAAAATTAATATATATGTCTCTGCACTATATATATATATAAATATATAATCACATATCTGTTATGCATATTTAGATAAATATATAAGCAACCATATGAGTTTCTGTACATCTTATATAAATCGAAATGTTCATCATATATATATATATATATATATATTTATTTATTTATTTATGTATTCATTTATCTATTTATTTACGTGTAGCCCATATGTCATTTGCATATCAAATAACGATATAAGCAACCATGTAATCTCCTTCCAAAATTATTTGAATATATATATATATATATATATATATATATATATATATATATATATATGTAAAACAATATAAATAACTATGTAAGTTTAACAATTTTAAGCCAAATTACTTCTTTCTTACTCTATCTAAATTGTTCCGTTTACAATCTCCAATTTATAGTCGCGGTCTCTTAGTTTTAACTTTTAACTCAGATTCCTCCAATCCACGTTTCCTTCTATTCGAGAAGGCTTCATTAAATATGGGTCATAATGATTTTTCTACCGATTTCACATTCGCGACGTTCATTCCTGATTTTATTTCAATTGATTCCCTAATCAACCTGGTTAATCTACTTTGGTTACATAGTGCAATCCATTTAGAGCCATCCCAGTTTATTTGAGGACCTGTCTCCATTGAATGTCTGGCTAGATCTGATTTATGACTATGTCCATATTTGCATGCAGTTTTCTGTTTCCCTCTACGTACCTTTATTGGACGCATGATTTTACCTGTATACCTGAGTTTTCAATATTTACAAGGTATCTTCTAAACCCCAACGTGTTGAGGGGTTCAATTTTTCTTTCAGATTCGGTAGCTTATTGCCTTTAGTAACTGATTTTCTTAACACCGTTCGTATGTTTTAATTCTTTATTAATATCTTAATTTTTCTACTTAATCTAGTAGAAACAGAGTTCTGTGTTTATCTTCATTTTACTTTTCTAAATGAGTATGGTGTCAACCCTGTAGATGGGACTGGAAATGAAGTCCAGAAAATTCGGAAAAAGTTTGGAAAATTTGGGTTTAAAGTTATTTTTAGATAAATAGCTGAGGGAGGGTATCAAAATAAAGGAACGAATGAGAACCCATCAATCAAGGCCAAAAATCAGTGCACCGGGAAATGTAAAGGGTTAAAGGTTTTACCGGCCTACACGTGCTATTTATTAAATTCGTTTAAGTAGAAGCGTACAATTCACATAATATGTACACCAGAACTAAACAATAGTTAGTTAGTTAAATTAAAATAATCATGGAGCTTGAAAAATCTCATGGTAATACCAGTGCGAGAAAAATTCTTTCTTTTGCGCGTATATGCTGGTAAGTGGTTTAACGGCATAAAGATCATACGTCAAGCAAGTATAAGTTTTCGTCCCTCAAAGATAGCGACAAATAAGTAATATTTAGGTTTATAAAACTGATGATATATGCAACGAATTATCGCCTATTTGTCACTTATTAAATAAATTGCGTAATTTTTAATTTCTCGTAAACTATGAATTGCCTGTTTAACAGAAGATGTGGATTTAAATTTAAATCAAGAGCTTTCGGCTCCATAGTTAGTCAATAAATAATGCAGGTAAAAACAAAATTGAGTTGCATATCCCGTTAGCTGGCGATAAATGCAGAAAATCAGTCATCTATTTAGATACTTTTTGTGATGGAGAACCTCTATATATACAATTGCGTAATAGGTGTTGTACACCTAGTAAAAAATTATTTCAAATATGACGAAAAAGGTAAACCGAAGAGAGCATGAACGGAACGTATAATCTCAGGCACATTCGTTTCGTGTTTACTGGCCAGTATTACGTTCTTTGTTCACAATATATTTGGGTGAGGAATGGGGGGAAATTGGAAGGTCCAATTATACTGCCCAATTTTCATGGGCTTTTAATAATCGCATTTGCTTTGACATTTTTGTGTTAGATCTATAAAGTTTTCTTATACGACACGTTCAAATCTAAGCAAATGATGGTTGCATGTTTCCCTAGTTAATGGGTTGTATATTAAGATTATTTTTGAAAGTAGAAAACTATTCTGAAATATACAATGAAGCGAAGGCAAACTTTTTAACCACCCATTCTAGTTTCTCTGGATATTTACCTAGAATGTATCTTAAATGGATAGAGGCTCAGTCGTTTAATATATTTTGGCAGTTCAATTAAATATATTGCTGGTCTTCTACGACATAATGGCTGAAGGTTAGCTAGAGCAAGATCTGATGAGTAGGACAAATATTAAGATGTAAATCTAAGGAACTCTGCTTGGAGTTTTCCCAGTTTGTCAATACTTCGATAATAATTATATAACTCTCCAGTAGATAGTTTATGTATTTTTATTCAAAAAGTCATGATTGTCAATCAAACTGATAGGTTTCGAAGATTGCTGGACTGCGACGGAAAATGCATTAACTATATTAATATTAGCACATGATGCCATTATGACCATTGCAAACGTAAACCAATAACCATTACATGCATGCCTATTAACTAATGATTATGAATTTATTAAAAACTGATTAAATCCAGACTTTAGTTCGAAGAAAAAATCGTATAGACATAATATTATTTCATGTGTCGTAATACATGTGTTTTTTACGGAGCATTCGTATAATGCAAACAAAATATACTTTCCTAATTTTAGTAGATTTACAGATTAGAAGAAGCCTCGTTCTATAATTTTAGATTCAAATAACGATATTAATATATAAATTGCTTAGTATAAGGCATTTCATTTTTGGAACGTGCTTTTAATATAAATGCATATTCAAATAATTTAAAAAAATGAAATAATGAAAAACATCTTAAAAACAATCACGTTTAAATAAGAACTGCAGTCATGCACGTAACTTTCTTCAAAGGATGAGAACTAATGCATGCATCAATGTCATTTTATTTTCGAAAAAGTCTACTCTATAAATCTTGAGTCAACCAATGAAAAAATACCTGCAAATGCTAATGTTGATGTAATTATTTATGGAAAATGAAATTTTAAATACATATTTTACGTCATGAGAATATCAGAAGCATTTTACAAAAAAAATCAGATGCTTTATAATAGTCATTTGAAATAGTATTATAGTTATCTGGATCTGCGAATTAAAAAGACGATTTTTCCTGTATATAAATTTACTAAAATGAGATTGATATGCTTTATTTACATTCCATGAGCTCTCAGTGATAAAGACGTATAATCCAGAATACGAATATGCTAAAATTATAGCGTTATATTCTTTGGTTATATCCGCTTTGAAAAAACGTTCCTGAGACAACTTATTTGTACGAAAAGTATTATGTTTTGACGGCATTATTATTAATTGCATTTCAAAAAACCACATTTCCAAATACAATTAACATTCGTAAAAGCAATTTAAGTATTGATTACATTAGTTTAATATGCGCGCTAATTAATAAGAATGAAGTTTATGCTTCTCATAAGTATTCTTGATAATAAATGTATTTAATACCAAACTTTAAAAAAATGCAAAGATGTTGATTTGAACAGTTATGATGGCATCTTCTCAGAGTAATGAGGATAATAATCGGTATGATTTCATAGTGCGAGCTCGTTAAATTCCTTTGAAATATGACTTAATAAAGGATGTTTTTAAACACTTAAATGCATTTAAATAATATTTATTACTGTCATCAGTATTTAAATATGCTTTAAGAAAAGAACAAGTTTCTAAATTCAAATATAGTTATTAAACGAAATTTAATTCTACATATTAATACATATAAAATTAATAAGGAGTGTTCTCAGTAGAAACAGTCAAATAATGAAAACAATACAGAAATGTCTAATTTATTACATTCATGTGAGCGAATAAAAATCTTTATTAAGGAGGATTCACATAAGGCAAAAAAATAACTTCTATTATTTTTAGATTTATATATTATTAAAAACGTCTTTTAATTACAGAAACAGTTAATGTTATTAATACATAGATTGCATAGTATATGTAGATGACAATATTTATAACATTTAAAAGCGCACGATTGTTAATTTCACTTATTTTTCACTTTAGAAATGACGATTTTCCAAGACGTTAAAACAAATAAATAATTTTTTTAAATTCTCTCAGGATTTAAATATTTTATTAAAAGTAGCGAGTTTCTGAATGAAGGTATAGTTATATAAACGAAATATAACGTTATACTTTAATAAATATAAATTTAAGAACGAGCATAATCAGTAGAAACAGTAAAATGATGCAAACACAACATAAATGTCTAACATAATTGCATTTATATTTCAAACGTAGCCTTTTTAGGAACTGCATACACAAATAATAAATATATCATTATATTCTAAAATTTTGCAAGTAAATACTGAAAAGGCCTCTTTTCGAAATTCTAATGTAGACACAACTTATTTTTGTTAAATTGTGGCATGAAAAGCTTACATAATTAAATAAAGTATAAATAAAGTTAAAAATACGTAAAATTAAAGTTTTAATTTTGTTTTAGAGAAGCGCCAGTTTTAAATTCAAAATCAAATGTTGAAATAAATGTGGCAAATTGAAAATTTAATACATTCATATAAATTATTAAATACAGTTTTAAGTGATTAAAAATATAAGTAATAAAAATTAGATTTATTTTCCAAAATATAATTAAAACTTTAATATAACTTTTATATTATTCCATTACATGTGCACTAAAAAAGCATGCATTTTCGAAAATGTAACAATGGTTATGTAAACAGTAATGTTTGTCTTTTCTTAACTGTCGCGATCGTGGCGTGATGTAACGAACCAAAATGCAGTTTTATTCATATTTCTTGAAAATGCAATTAGATAACACACATTTCCTACAACATAAGTACTTTATAATCATAATACTATGTTATTTTTATATTCTTTTGAAATGCGAGCTTTAATAAAATTCATTGTACCCTTCCTGCGTGCAAAAACAAAAAGAAATTTTATCAGATATAAGAAAAATTTCTTTCGCATTGTCTTCTCAAATATCTACTAATGAACATATCTTTATATATAAATTGGAAAGCAAAACAAGATAGAAATATGTGAACATAGAGAGAGTGTGAAAAACGGAAACCAATCAAATTGCGTGCGTCACATCCAGTTCAAGCTCAATGCCTGTACGTGCTTCTTCTGCTTGCATAAATCCGGGCTGCAATTTGTTTATCCATAAGGCTTCGTATGTGGCTAGCTCCCTTTTGTTTTTGCATTTAGTAATTACTTTGAATGCTACGTCTGGAGAACATACGTGCGATGCTTCGATGATGTGTTGCGCAATAGCAGACGTGTATTCACCATTTGATTTAAAACAGGCGTTCAAGTTGCAATGTTCTCTCATTCGAGTAATTAACCGTCTGGTCGATCGGCCTACGTAAGTTGATCGACAACTTGCGCATGTATATTGGTAAATATTATTTGATATCGACATTAACGGCTGTTTCTCTTTGATTGCTGGTAAAGGCAAGTGTGTTACCCTAAATAACACTCGTTATTTAGCTGCATTAAATGTGCGTGTTAATTCTGCTTCAACCTTCTTTTGTGCCATTTGGGGAAACTGTATCCCCCTTAAATGGTATGTTTAGGCAGACTGTTTTCTTTTCTGGCCAGTAATACACAGGAAGGGTATAATGAATTTTATTTTTATATAATTTGAAACGGAATTTGACGAAACCTTTTTTTCTAAATTGATTTATATAAATAAAATAATTCAATATATTGCTTGCATTATTTTAATATAGATTAATTGAGAAAGATTGCTCACAATTTTAAATGCATTATGTTATAATATTTTATTTCGTATATAGATACCTATTTCTAAATTTAGAAACTAGCTTACTTTTAAAGCGTATTCAAATACAGAAGTCAAAACCAAATATCTTATTTAAAGTAATTAGCGTTTTGGAAATTCGTCTTCACGAAAGACATTTTCAGATGAAATAAACATTTATGCACTTTTAAATAATAACTTCTGTCAACTATGTTACGTTGATGAGTGCGACATTGTTATTGTTAAAATCAATATTCTTGAGTTTTATAAAAAGAACGCGTTTACAGCACTTCTTATCAACGGGGCTTATGAAAATGCATCAACACTATTATTATTATTATTATTATTAGTAGTAGTATTATTATTAGTAGTAGTAGTAGTAGTAGTAGTAGTAGTAGTTGTAGTAGTAGTAGTAGTAGCAATAATAGTAGTGGTAGTAGTAGTACTTGTTCTTGTTTTTTGTTATTATTATTACTAATCTAGAAGCATACTCCAATAAAATAATAAATACACAAATACATTTTCAAATGCAAATCATATTTTTCAAAGTGTCTTTGAGATTTTCCATTTCCAATGATGTTCCCAAATACTATGACGTTAATTTCTGTACAAATAAATTATTCCAGAAAAGTCTTTTTAAAGCACATAGGCAGAACGAATATAACGTTTTAATTTAAGTACAATCATGTGTAAGAATAAACGTGTTTATTACTGAGGGTTTACATATTGCAAAAAACCATAATATTGCAATTTGAGTAGATTAACATATTGGCAAAAACGTCTTATTTTAATTTCAGATTCAGATAATTTTATTAATGCATAGATTGTTTAGTATAAGATATTTAAATTTGATAAAATGGTTTTTACATAAGTGCACATTCAAATAATGAAAACAAAAATGAATACCGAGAAAGCATTTTAAAAAGTAATCGCACTATCTATGTAGTAGCAGTCATCTTCGTAACTTTTGTCAAAGGATCAGCATTATGCTTCAATGACATTTTGTTTTCGAAAAAGCTTACTTTATAAATGCTTCCTCACCAAATTAAAAAAAACCTACAAATTCCAATGTTGATGTGATTTTTTATGGAAAATGTTTTTTATATGCATTTTTTACGTTATAAGAATATCAAAAGAATTTTACAAAAAAGATGCCTTATAATAGTCATTTGAAATATTAATATAGTTTCCTGGATCTGCGAATAAAAAAGACGACTTTTCTAGTACATGAATCAACTAAAATGAGATTAATTTGCTTTATTTACATTTCATGAGTTCTCAGTGTTAAAGACTTATATTCCAGACTATGAATATACTTAAAATAATCTATTATATATATATATATATATATATATATATATATATATACATATATATATATATATATATTATATATATTTCTAATTAGGAAGAAACGACACATTAGTAACAAAAGTGGATAAAGGCCATTTATTTCGTGAATACTAATCATCGCTATACAATCATACATTTATATACATTCTGGGTTTTCAATTGATTATGCTAGTGGTAACAAATCTGACCTCGTTTTTACTTCTGTTTCTTGTTTTGGCTGGTTGGTAAGTGTGTATGCGTTTGTGTTTGTGTGTGTGCGTGTTTGCATGTAAAGGTCATTCTCGCAGTATTGCAAAGTGATGTCTGAGATCTGGTCATTATTGTTTTGATGGCTTGATAATTAACCATTTGTGCGCATTGTTCGCTGTTACATGTACGAGTGCTATGAATATATATATATATATATATATATATATATATATATATATATATTCTTTGATCATATCGGCTTTGAAAAGACGTTTCTGAGACAAATGTATTGTTTTGACGGCACTATTATAAATTGCATTTCCATAAGCTAAATTTCCAAATATCGTAAAGTTAAACATACATAAAATTTAGCCAGAAATGATGAGATAACTAAGTTAATTTATAATTTTAATTCAATCGAATTGTGAAAACTCTGTCTTCTTTAATTACACGTTCAAATAATTTAAAATATATTAAATTAAAGTTAGGCTAATTTTTCAAAATTTGATTGCAAGATTAATATAGCTTTTTCGGTTAGTCCACTGTGTAATTGTGTATTTGAATAGCATATATTTTCGAAAATGTAACCATGGTGATGAAAACAATAATAGTGATGTTTATTTAAAAGTTATTGAAGTTGTTATTTAACAGATAAAACGCTACATGGGGAAAAGGTATTCAAAATGAACATATAAATATTTCAACGTGCATTGGTTGCGCGGGCGGTGATAAAGCTTTCTATAACCAAGGTTGCGATCTTGATATAAAATACTGTCCCTTTATGCACGAAAATTTGTCAGTATAAACTAAGTAATGTATAGTGTTGAAAAGGCAACTCATACAGTAGACCTGTTTCGTCCATATTGCGAAATCATCAAGTACTGTCCAAAATTTACCGCCGACAGAGCTCAAACCTAGGGACAACTGCTTCAGAATCTGATGCTCTAAACACTGAGCCACACTGCCGCACACTACAAAACATTTTCAGCCTTAAACTAGCAAATGTTTCAAGTTTAGCCTTTCGTTTTGTTGGAGCTCATATAACATAGTATTAGAAATAAAGATTCAATTAACGGACATCAATCTATCATTATTGAACAGACACCAAACTTTATTGTGAAGTGATATTTAAAGGCACATTTCAATCATTTAACAAAAATTGTTTGCGCCGAGGATGTCAAAAGTTGCTGTAATCAAGGTTGCGATGGTGATTTTAAAAACCTGTCTCTTTTTGTACATACATTTTTCCGTATTAACCAAAAAACATATAGTGTAGAAAAAGTAATTCATCCAGTAGACCGGTTTCGTCCTTATTGGGAACTCATCACGTACTGTACATAATTTGCCGCGAACAGGGTTCGAAACTGGGCAAGTCTATTCATGCATCAGGTGCTCTAACTAATGAGCCACACTGCCGTACACTGCACACCAGTTTCAGTCATAAACTAACTAATGTTTCACGGTTAGCTTTTTAATTATGTGGAGTTCATATGACATCCTATTATAACCAATATTGCAACTAAACATCCCCAATTTTTTATAACGGAACAGGCACCGCAGTACATGTGGAAGTGTGATTGAAACGAACATTTATATGATTAAATGAACATTTATTACGTGGGCGGTAATAACAATTACTATAAACAAATTTGCAATCTTGATATAAACACCAGATACTTTATGTATGTACATTGGACTGTATAAAGTAAGTGATTTATAATTTTAAAAAGACAATTCATCCAGTAGACCGGTTTCGTCCTTATTGGGAACTCATCATGTACTGTCCAGAATTTTCCGTGGACAGGGCTCGATCCGGGTACGTTTGATTCTGAATCTGTTGCTGTAACCACTGACTTACCCTGCCGCACACTACATACCATTTTTAGTCGTATACTAGCTAATGTTTCACGTTTAGACTTTCCTTTAGATGTTATTCATATGACGTCCTATTAGGTACAAAATTCTAACCAACCATACAAAATCTGTTATTACTGATCAGACACCACACTACAAGAGAAAATAATATTGAAATAAATATTTATATAATTAAACGATGACAACAATTACTATATTAGAGTTTGCGATCTTGATATAAACACAAATCCCTTTATGAACGTACATTTGCCAATATAAACTAAGTTATGTGTTGTATTTGCAAGGTAACTCATCCAATAGACTGGTTTCGTCCTTATTGCGAACTCATCACGTACTATCCAGAATTTGCCGTGGACAGGGCTCGAACCTGGTATGTGTGCTTTTGAATCTGATGCTCTAACCATTGAGACACACTACCACACACTGCACACCATTTTTAGTCATATTCAAAATTATGTTTCGTGATTAGAATTTTCTTTAGTTAAAGCTAATATGACCTCCTATTAGACCCAAACTTGCAATTAACCAATCCCAATGTGCGTTTATTGAATGGACACCACACTACATTGTGAATTGGTATTGAAATGAACATTTATATAATTAAACGAACTATGTTTTAGCGGGCGGAGATAGCAATTACTATAATCAGCTTTGCGATCTTGAAATAAACACCTGACTCTTTATGTACGTACATTGGTCATTAGAAACTAAGTAACGTATAGTGTTGAAAATGCAATTCATCCGGTAGACCGGTTTTGGCTTTATTAGGAAATCATCACGTACTATCAAGACTTTTCCTGGGCACTTCTGCTTCTGAATCTCGTGCTCTAACCACTGAGTCACTCTGCCGCACATTACTCAACATTCTCAACCATAAAATAACTAATGTTTCGCGTGTAGACTTTCTAGAGGAGAAGCTCTTATGACATCCCATTAGACCTAATATTCCAACTAACCATCTTCAATTTATCATTACGAACAGACACCACAGTGCATGGGCAAGTGATATTGAATTTAACATTTACATTATTAAACGAACATTGGTTGCGGCGGCGGTAATAACAGTTAAAATAATCAGTGTTGCTATTTTAATGTGAACACCTGTCCCGTTTCAAACGTACATTTATCAGTATGAACTGAGGTATGCGTTTTGTTGAAAAAGCAATTCATCCAATAGACCAGTTTCTTCCTTATGTGGAGCTCATCAGGTACTGTCCAGAATTGTTCGCACACAGGGCTCGAACTTAGGCACATCTGATTCTGAATCTCATGCTCTAACAACTGAGCCATCCTCCTGCACACTACACAACAGTTTCAGTCATAAACTGACTAATGTTTTAAGGCTAGCCTTTCCTATATTTGGAGTTCATATGACATCCTATTAGACCTAAATTTTCAACTAACCATCTCCAATCTGTCATTTCTGAACAGACACCACACTATTTACCTGATTTTCGGATTGCGTACCGAAATATTTGAATCCACTGTCATCATGATTTTTGCAGATATTTCGGGCTCAAATTACGGAGCCCTTTTTCAATGCCAAACACATCACACACTTAGTTGACAATCAATATGTCAAGTGAAAATATTAATTTAAACCGCCTCATTTATACTTGATTTTAGATCTCTTAAGCATAACGTTTTTTTAATAAAAATGTTAGGAAAGTGTATGTTAAATTGGTTTGTGTATGTGTCTACATGTATACACTCTTTGCAATGAGATTACAGTGATATAATGACAATTAATGACAACTCACTAGATAAGCGTACGTCATGCCTGTGTGTATGTGTTCTCGTTTGTTTTGAATTGAGGAGTAATCAGTTAATGCAAGTGTACACTCATCCCAGTGAAATTACAGCGATTTGGCAACATCTGACTATTCACTGGATAAGCGTGTTTGTGTGTATGTGCGTGAGCGTTTACTTAAAACTAAGAGCTAATCTGTTACATGTAATTACAGGCACGTGTAACGGTCATACAAGTAAAACTAAAATGATAACTGTCATTTCCTAGCTGCACACGTCAGACCTATTTTACACTTACTTTTCTAAATGAAGTAATTACGAGTGGCATTTCAGTGAGGAGGGGGAATGACACTATTAATAGAGTAAATAATTAATAGGTAGTAAAATTAAATTAGAAACGGATAAAGTGTTTCAATAGGGTAGAAAGTTAAATTAAACGGTACGTAAAAGAAATTAAAAATTGCCTGATAAAGAAGATACTAGTAATAGTGCAAAGAAAATAAAATTAAAATAAACCTTGCCATCATGTATAGATAAATGTATGTTAAAGGCGCTACACTAACAACAAGTAATCAAGGATGAAATAATCAAAATAAATTAGGCGATATTGAATTAATCAATCTCCACCTCTGTAAGTTAATATCAGTCCAGTGTTCTTATTCTTTTATTTGAGCGAGTTTCTGATTCTGATTCTGATTCGTGCAATCTTCGTTTTCTACCATTATTTAGTGCTGTATTCCAGACAGGACCTAGTGATTTTTCTACGGCTGTTTCATTCATTATGTCATTTCTCGATTTAATTTCGATGGATTCTCTAATCAGTCTAGTCGATCTGCTACGGCTACAAATTGATATACGTCTGCACCCATCCCAATTAATTGTGTGTCCTGTCTCTACTGTATGGCGTGCAAGATCTGATCTATTAACATGGGCATACTTGCATGCGGTTTTATGTTCCCCTCTTCTAACCTTAATTGAGCGCATGGTTTCACCCACATACATCAAGTTACAGTCGTTACATGGAATTTCATATACTCCTGATGTGTCTAGCGGTTCTATTTTTTCCTTTTGGTTGGGAAGTATAATACCTAGTGTAAGGGTCTGTTTTAAAATAGTACGTATATTGTATTTTGATGCTACCATTTTTATTTTCCTACTTAGTTTAGAGTCAGGTATAACCATTACCCTCCGGTCATCTTTTAATTTATTTGACTTCACGTACTTCCAGTCATGATTAAATTTACTTATAACGCTCATTATAGTTGCTTCAATTAACTTTAGAGGATACCCATTAGCACTGAATATTTCTCGCAGTCTCCCTAATTCAATCTCTCTATGTTTTTATCTGTTAATCTTAAGCTTCTTATTATCATCGATTTTAAGATACCGATTTTCATTCTATATGGATGATTTGAATCGAAATTAAGAAGGATACCTGAGTAAGTATCCTTCCTATAAACATCCTGTTCTAGTTTTGTACCATTTCTAATTAACTTGACATCCAGAAATGGTAATTCGCCACATGATTCATTTTCAATTGTAAATTTAAGCTCGCTCACCTGATTTGCTATGTTTAAGAAATTTATCAGATGATCCTCCCCGTGATTCCAAATAACTAATATATCATCCAAATATCGTACATACAATTTAGGATTTAGGGGCGTTATATCTAAGAGAGTCTTCTCCATGTAATGCATGAAGATATTAGCTATTGGAACCGATAGTGGTTGCCCCATTGGAACACCTCTAATCTGCTTATAAAATGCATTCCTAAATTTAAAATAAGTTGAGGACATACATACATACATCATCTCCATGACGTGTCTAATCGTCATTTTGCTTCCTTCCAATATTACTGGATGATCAACAAGGAAACGCTGAAAATAGTCTAGTGCTTTAGGTACTGGTATATTGGTGTACATTGACACCACATCTAAACTCGCCAATCTATCGTTTTCATTAAGTTCACATTTATCTACAATCTCAACCAAATGGTATGAATTCATCAAAGTATTGTCTAAGAAGTACGAATATTTCTTTATTCTATTACATAGAAACTTAGACATTTTATATGTTGGAGAGTGTTGGACATTAACAATAATTCTCAAAGGGTTGTCTGGTTTATGTATCTTTACTAAACCGTACACTCTAGGAGCGACTGTATCTCTTTGTATGAGAGCGTTACCATGCGCTTGATCTAATTCTCCTTCAGCAATCATATTATTGACCAATAATTTAACTTCTCCTTGTAGCTTATCCGTAGGATCTTTATTAATTTTAGTGTATACCTCTATATTGTCTAGTTGTTCATACATTTTATCATTATAGTCAGATTGATTCATCAGAACCGTCGCTCCTCCTTTGTCTGCTTTCAAACATATCACACTGTTTGCTATTAACTCTTTCCTGAGACATTTTATTTCATAATTTGGTTTATATTTTTCCTCTGTGTACGTTAGCACAGCTGCGGCTACGTCTAATTCAAAGCTAACTTTATCCTTGTCTGAGAGGAATTGTGCTATTTTAACAGCCTCAGTAATTATCTCATTTTTTGGTGATTTCTCAATTTGGATAGCTGTATTCAGACCACGATTAAGCATTTCCAGCTGTTTCTCATTAAGATTTATTTTAGAGAGGTTTACCACTCGATTAGTTACAACAGGACACGTCCTAACTGTGGTCTGTCTATAGATACCCAAATTTCCTAACTTTCTATCATGCCTAATGTGAACCTTTTTTATCTCCTTATTACGTGCGCCATCAGTAAAATCCTCTATACATTTAAAGTCATCCATGAATCCATTTACAGGTATCTTGAAATCGTCGAAGTCAAGCTCGGAAATATATGCATAATAATGCATTATGCAAGTCTATACGATTTTGTTTAGAGGATGATCTCGAGGATGTGGCTGGTTATAACAGAATTAAGTTTGTCAATCAGGACGAAAAAGTGGACCAAAATTATAAATTGCCATGGATGCTGAGGTAAGTATAAATAGGTCCTATTTTTGTGTAAATGGATGGCCTTACATTCTCTTCTCAACTATGGGCGGCTAACGCAAGGAAACTTGTAGCAAGCAACATCAAAGAATTCCCAGTGATATCGAGGCAGAAATCGTCCTTTAAGTGGAATTTTCTATTCCATGACGTAGGAGACAGCACAATTGGAAAAGACTTTTAATCTGGCTTTAACTCTATTTCAAATACGATGAAGCAGAATATTGGACAATGCTGAGGAATAGTGAAGCATGCTGAGACTGAGATTTCAACGACTAGTTCAGTTGGCCCTATCTGGAACACGCCGTATTCGAATACTTAGCTGGATTACACAAGAAACCATTTGGTACTGGATCAAATATTCAGTACCAGAGGCAAAGTGCGTAAGCATAAATAACTCAAGTCGCTATTAAAGAATTACCGCGATTGAAAGAGGAAAAGGAATTTGATGAAATATTCACATTTAAATCAGCATTAGTGATATGTTAACTAATAATTCATTCTGCGGGTGGTGACAACAATTTTAAAATCAAGTATGCGTGTTTGGAGTAAACGCCAATCCCATTGTATTAACCCGGCGTCAAACAACATTAGAAAATCAAAGGCAGCATGAACGGAAAGTATAATCTCATGCACATTCGTTTCGTGCTTACTGGCGACTCATCAGTAGGAGCCGGTATTACGCCCTTTAACCACTATATATTTGGTAGAAGAATGTGGAATAATAGGACGGTACAATCTCCTAGACGAATGTGTAAACCTGTAATAGTGAAACTAACATCATCTAAAGTCAACGACAACGCGACTTCAATGCTAACTCACACTATATAATATATATACCGAGTCTGTAAGGTATACTAACACTATGACTATTGTGTTAGTAACTGATACCTTTTGTGAAATCGATGAGTAGCGGATACTAACACTATGGTATCCGAGTCGGTACATGATACCAACCTGATGGATATAAATTTATGCTAAAGTTCACCCAAATTGAGAATTACAACAATTTCCGAACACCTGTTACTCCAGCTAAACCATACACTCTGGCCTTCATCGATATCAGTTATCACATTTCGTGGTAAGCATTACATCATTCAATTTAATAAATTACAGTTAAATACTGTTTGTTGCGAAGAACTAATATATATGCAAGTATGTATTAGGTTTTGCGAACCTAGTAACAAATTAGTTCAGTTGTGACCAGAAGGATAAATCAAAGGCAGCATGAACGGAGAGTATAATCTCATGCACATTCGTTTCGTGCTTACTGGCGACTCATCAGTAGGAGCCGGTATTACGCCCTTTAACCACTATATATTTGGTAGAAGAATGTGGAATAATAGGACGGTACAATCTCCTAGACGAATGTGTGAACCTGTAATAGTGAAGCTAACATCATATAAAGTCAACGATAATGCGACTTCAATGCTAACACACACTATATAATATATATACCGAGTCTGTAAAGGATACTAACACTATGGCAATTGTGTTAGTAACTGATACCTTTTTTGAAATGTATGAGTACCGGATACTAACTCTATGGTTTCCGAGTCGGTACATGATACCAACCTGATGGATATAAATTTATACTAAAGTTCACCCAAATTGAGAATTACAACAATTTCCGAACACCTGTTACTCCAGTTAAACCATACACTCTGGCCTTCATCGATATCAGTTATCACATTTCGCGGTAAGTGTTGAGACCCCTAACCTATTCGTGCCTGTAAGCCCCATAGATGCCAGATCGCTGGAAGTCCTAAAATTCACAGTAGAGTCTGATATGCTTATAAGGTTATTTTCGTTACTTAAGTTCAAGTCCGCTATGTCCTGCACTAATCTACTTGTGTCCTCGAATTTAATATCGGTATCCATGAGTATAGGAGACAACAATTAAATCGACACTTCCTGTTAGGCAATCGGAAAGTGAATGTCGTAAGCTGTTTCGCACCGTAATTTATCTAGAGAGATGGAATACTTGAACCAAAGATACAAATAATTATACCTGTTCCTAGGCTCCTGTTCCTTTCTATTTTATATTAGAACAAAAAGGCAATTGATGGAGAAACATATTTGAGGATGAAATAATCGTCCAATATGGAAAATGTTAAAATGCAGCAGACCAAAATTACAATACCAGTCAAGGAGCGAGATACTCAAAAACTGAAAATAGCGCACAATTTTAAAATCAAGTATTTAAACAAAGAATGTTCTGAAAAATAAAAAGAAAAAATTCTTTTTAAATAAAGTTCGTTACAATCAGCTATGGTGGTTTAAATTTATCAGTCAATGTTATTTTACAAAAGGCGGAGGATTTAACATCCTCTACATACACCACCTTCTCAAAAAACGGCTAGTAATAGACGTAATCATAGTTCTTCGGCTGACGATGTATTCTTCCAGAACGAGTTGTGCATACTGGCGCCCCTGACGTCGTCATCTCGCCCGGTATAACATTCGCTGGTTCTTCAAAATCATCTGGTGTCGACAAATAGTTTTCATGCTGTGATTCAGTAGAATAAGATTTTGCTATATTAGACAACGGTTCTTCAGAGTTCTGCATTTCATTATGTGCCTGCATGATGGGATTGCACGTATCAGATTCGCCCATGGAACGGTCATTCGACGCATCTGTTAATTCAGTAATACCGTTAATCAAGATAAACTGGGGAATACAGCGATCCAACGTAACACAATCCTCAATGCCATTTATTTTTACGATGACATTCTTGTCAGTCATCCTCTTGACCTTGTATGGTCCTTTGTAAAATGGTGTCAGGCAGTTCTTCCTATTCTCATTAGTTATATACACATGCGAAGCCGATTATAAATGAGAGGACACATAGCATTTGGTTTTAGCTTTTCTAGTCTTGGTCGGGGCCAAACGACACATCTTGTCTCTAGGTGCTCCTACAAACCAATCTACATAACTAGAAGCCCAATCAAGACTACTTGGAGTTTCAATTAGAAGACCTCCAGGCAACCTTAATGGTTCTCCATAAACTAATTCTGTAATGGAAGTTCCTAATTGTGCCCTATATCTGTTGCGCATGGCGAGTAGTACTATAGGAAGATCGTGTATCCAGCTTGTTCCACTAGTACACATTAATGCAGCTTTTAGTTCACGATGTACCCTTTCTACCATCCCATTCGCGCGTGGATTATACGCGCTAGTAAGTATTTCAGCGGTTCCCATGATGTTGAGGTATCTTACGAAAAGCTCTGACATAAATTGACTACCACTATCACTAGTGACCTTTTCCGGAACACCATAACGTGATATCCAATTATGTAGAAACGCGAACAGGACTTCTTGCGCTGTCATGTCTTTTAAAATCGCCACTTCAAATTGACGACTAAATCTATCTACCATAGTCAGCAAATATATGTTCCAATTAATTTCAGGCATTTCGACAATGTCTATGTGTACGTGTCTGAACCGTCCAATTGGTATCCCAATATTCCTTATCTCGGTTCTGGTATGGCTCCACACCTTACACGTTTGACACTTGGCACAGGCTCTTACCCATACCCGTATGTCTTTAGACATGTGCGGCCATACCTATCTGTCGTTGCTCAATCGACTGGTGGCTTTAATGGATGGATGACCCATATCATGTAACACTTGGATAATCTTGGCCCGTAACTCCAAAGGAACATATGGTTGTGGTTGACTTCTAGACATTTCGCAGAACAACAACTTATCACTTATGAGCTTAAGGACATATCCTGGCCTTTTGGACAAAACTAATGTAAAGGGATCCAATCCTTGCGCTTCCTCGATTTGACTAACTAAATCAGGCATCAAATTGTCTAAATTCTTCAATGGACCTTGAAATATCAACTCGACATCAGCTTCATTCGGTCTGCTAAGTGCATCGGCTACCACATTCTCCTTACCAGCAATATGAGACACAGTGAAATCAAACTCTGCTAACCGTGTTATTTGGGAATTCACTCTACGAGAGTAATTAAGCCTAGCTGTTTTACCAAGTATGCTAATCAATGGCTTATGATCGGTCAATAACTTAAACTTGTGCCCGTCTAAGTAAGGCTCGAAGTGTAGCACTGCGGCATACATTGCAAGAAGCTCTTTGCCAAACGTATCATAACGTTTTTTCTCGATCATTAAACTTACGGCTATAAAACCCAATCGGTCTTACTACGTCCTGATCTCTTTGCTGTAGCACTGCCCCTAATGCAACATCTGAGGCATCTGTGATTAGTTCGAAAGGTTTTCCCAATCTACAGGTGCTAATGTGGTTACGTCACTTAACATGTCCTTGGCCTTTTGGAAATTTTCTAGGTCTTCTTGACTCAAGTTTATAGGCCAAGACTTCTTGATCGTGCTCTTTTCACGAGTGAGATGGCTTGTTAACGATCCAAGAATTCGGGCTAGACCTGGAATGAATCGACGATAATAGCTGATCATACCCAAGAACCTTCGCAACTGGCGTACGGTTCGGGGTTCCGTTACGTCCTTAATAGCTTGGACCTTATCTTCCAAAGGTTTAATTCCGTCTTTGGAAATTATATGACCAAGGTATTTAACTGAAGAGCAACCTATATTACTCTTATTAGGTTTGACCACTAATCCATATTGTTCCAGCCTGGTCAAAACCGTTTCCAAATGCGTGCGATGTTCATTTCGGGAGCGACTAAAAATTATTATGTCGTCTATATATACTCTCGCAAATGGACAATTATGAAGGATTTCTTCAGCTAAACGCTGGAATGTCTGACTGGCATTTTTCAAACCAAAAGGAATTCGAAGAAATTCATGCGATCCCCCTCCTGGAAATCTGACTGCGGTGAGTGGTATCGAACTTTCTTCCATTGGTACTTGATAATACGCTTTCTGGAGATCTAAAGTTGAATAAACCTCATATCCCATTATATCTCGGAGCAAAATACTCTGGTTAGGGAGAGGATAAGAATCACCCTTCGTCACTGAGTTTAATAGACGATAATTCCCACAAACCCTCCATTGACCCGGTTCAGGTTTTGGAACTACCACTATTGGGGAAGCAAAATTGGAATTTGAACTTCTACAAATCCCCTCTTTGCGCAATTGGTGAAATTCTGACACAGCTATTTGTTGCTTGTGTTGTGCCAATGGTTGAGCCTTTGGTGAACAAGGCAACGGAGCCACCAATTCTATTTGGTGTTCTACTCCTGTCTTCAGACCTATCCTTTTGGCACTGAAAGGCTGAAACACTGCTAGGTGCTTCTCGATTATATCAGCAAAGTCATGTGCGACTGATGGACGAGGTAAGAGGACTGTTCTAACTGCCGACGTGTTAGACTCAGTAGGTGTTGCTATCCCTACGCTTTCTGCGATAGTCCTAGCCTTAGGGTCTAATGTCAGCTTGAAATGTGTCAAGAAATCCATGCCAATGATATGGTCCTTGACATCGAATACAAGAAAATTCCATCGGAAGGAAGATTTCTGGCCTAACGTTACCGACATTTCTTTCATCCCTTTCACCCTAATCGAACTACCGTTAGCGGCCCATAGTTGATAATCAAATGTGGGGCAATCTGCTTCCACCACGTCTGACCTAACTAAGCTTACCTCAGCACCCGTATCGATGAGAAATTCTAATCCAGATAATTCATCCTTAATAATGAACTTGTTGCTGGACACTCCAGCAATGTTTTCAAGATCCCCGCTTAGTGAGAATCGGACTCTCTTGCCTTTTATCTGGGTGCTATTTACACTAGTCGCCTCTTTTGCTTTGAGTATGCCTTTTAAAGGCATATCTGGGAGCCTTTGCAATGGAACCCCCCATACGGCTCCTAATAGCGATGGTTTTGTCCTTTGCCCGGTGATGGATTTCTCTCAACCGGTTTTGTGCTTCCTTTCCATCTGGGTCCACCTAATCGCGGGTAAATACAATTCTCACCTTGGCACTTTGCACTGCGTCCGTATTCGCAATGTGCCTTACACCATCCACGTGGCCCTTCGAAGCGTTGACGCGAGTGACTCCCTCCACGTCTGTTATACTTATCCTGATTCTGAAGTTGTGCAATATCACTACGCAAGCTAGCAACTTCTCTAAATAAGAAACGCAAGGTTTCTTGTATAGTCAGGTTGTTTTCGGTATCTGCCCTGACTGGCTGCATCGTGACAGAATCTGCTATTACAGCATGTACTTGTGGTTCCTGCTGTTTATACACGCCGTCTAACCCTCTGAGTTTAGTTGGCCAATCAATGCTCATTGTGTCAAATACTTCCAATGTTGTTCTAAGCCTAATAGGTAGCTCAGCTGTGAAAATGGAGTTGAGTACATCTCTAGATATATTCAACCTATAAGCTTTTGTGCAAAGGCGTTCATAAAATTCGGACGGTAATTGACGCCCCATTTTTCTAAGCGTAATAATTCGCACATTTGCGCTGATCTTCCAGGCTGATATCTCTGTTGAATTTCAGCCATTAATAACTCAAATGCATTGTACGGCTTTTCTTCCACAGTTCTGTCTCTGAAATTTTCCAAAGCATTTTGGAAATTTTCAGGCAATGCTATCCATGCTGCAACAAATTTCTCCATAGGGTTTACGATATTATAAGCACTAGATATCATTTGGGCATCTCCTACCCAACTTGAATGTTTTTCTGATTTGTACTGTGGTAGACTTAAAATACTTGAACTGGCGCGATCGCCAAATTTTGTTGAGGCACCTAACCTATTCGAGTCTGAAAGCCCCATAGATGCCAGATCGCTTGAAGTCCTAAAATTCACAGTAGAGTCTGATATGCTTATATTACTATTTGTGTCTCCTAAGTTCAAGTCCGCAATGTCCTGCACTAACCTACTTATGTCCTCAAATTTAAGATCTGTCTCCATATCTATATGGTAAAACAATTAAATCGACACTTAATGTTAGGCAATCGGAATGCGAAAGTTGAAAGCGGTATCTCCCAAACAAATAATCTGGAAAGAAATATACGTGAACAACAGAAGAATCAAATATACCTGCTCCAAGGTGTCACCTTTACTATTATATTATATCAGAACAAAGGCAATTGATGGAGTAATATATTTGATGATGATGTAATCGTTTACTAGAGAAAATGTTAAAATGCAGCAGACCAAAATTTACAATACCAGTCAAGGAGCGAGATACTCGAAAAACTGAAAATGGCGCACAATTCAAAATCAAGTATTTAAACAAAGAATGTTCTGGAAAATAAAAAGAAAAAATTCTTTTTAAATAAAATTCGTTACAATCAGCCATGGTTGTTTTAATATGTCAGTTATTATTATTTTACATTTGGCGGAGGATTTATCTTCCTCCACACTCCGGCAAATGCCGAGATTTTTCCTTCAGTGTGAAGATGTCCTAGAGCCTTTGGTTGACTCTGGCTGTTGTTCCTTGTGTTGTTGCGTTGTAATCTCGATGTGGAAACTTCGTTGAAGTTCTGCATTAATTGGCTCGTCTCGCTGATTGTACCGCAACAAGATGAATCACGGATGTTGCCAATTGTTGTTGAAACAAATCCAATAACCAGCGTAGGTAATGACAGCCGACAGCACGCACACGTAACGCAAAGCAGAAGGCAAATGCGACAACTGAACTGCATGGAAAATTGGCCGTGCTTAAATAGCTATGCCATAGTCTACTTGCACACTATTGGTTAACGGCAAGTTTCGCTTTTTTCTCATTGGTGCAACGTAAATAAAATTGAATTTAATTTGCGCAATATGTCGGCAATTATTTTGTTCCGTTACAGAAAAATAATGTTTTGTAAAACGCTCCGGCTTCAAGTAAATGCCGTACGATGTCACAAAGTCAGTTAGGAGCCAAAATGGCTGAGATTAGTACTGTTTTGGGCCCTTATGAGGGTTAATATTGCGTTCTCCGGCAAATTAAGAGAAAGTTAGTTAGTGTTGCAGTGTCTAGAAAAACTCCTAGACACTTGAGACCAGTTCTGGTTGACTGGCTGTTGTTATTTTTGTCGTGGCGTTGACATCAGTGGCGAGAGACTGTGTGAAGGCTGAGTAATGTCTCGTTAACTATCTGCGGTAATTGGCACACATGAAGGTCCAATGAGTAGATGTTGTTCCGTCTCACTAGTTGTGCATCAACACAATTGGCGTAACTGGAATTGATACTGTGAAGCAAGTCCAAAATCCAGCCTAAGTGAAAAGCCAGTATGACAGTAGACAGTACGCACACCTAGCGCATAGCAGAAGGCAAACGTGATAACTGACTGGCATGGTAAATTCACCGTGCTTAAATAGCCTGAAATCGAAAATTCATTAATCACTTACCTCTCTGAAAAAAAGAAAAAAACTTTCCTTCAGCGAGGCTTGATAAGAAATGTAGGGCAGAGTTCGAACCCAGTTAAGCAACTGGTTAATTTTCATCCCATAGCTATAAAAATATACCGTAAATGCTGGGCTGAAGTATGCTTATTGGTGGCTTCAACAATTATATGATGCTAAATAACAACTAGGAATTTGCTACACAAATTGTTATCGGTAGTGGCTGGTCATATCGCGTGAGGCAAAATAGATTAGTGTAAGGTTTGGGAGCCGCAGCTTGAGGATTTCAAATTAGATTGCCACTGAGATTGCGAGGTTTAAGTTGAAACCTGGGCAGGCTGGATCGCCGTCAATGTGCTTGAATACGACCAAAGAAGTTAGTGATTGCTCGACATTGTGGTCATGATATACGTAGAGTGGTCACTGTGCAACTGATAAAGTTGAGATATGCATTGAAAGTGGATTGTACCATGATATGAAGCCTGTAACTACTTATTGTTCTTACTCAAGGCGTTAACTCTAAGTAGCTGGTCATACTAAAATAGGCAGTGTGAGCTCGTGTGTGAACCATACGTTACTGATCTTTGAATGTGAGTGCCACTGCGCTGTTCCGTTTGCAGGAGGGATAGCGTTAGTGCAGATACACTGAGTGTCGCGGAATTGACAGTGAATGGCGACGGCAAAGGTGGTTGTAGCGAGACGTCTGGTCTGAAAAGGGCGTCTGCAATGAAGCTTAGTTTGCCCTTGACATGAAAGATGTCCAGTTGCTTTTTGCTTAGACTTTAAAGCTGTCCTTTCACTCTGTCAGGGTACTTGGTGATAGTTGAAGTCGCGTTTCGAACTGCGATAACTAATGGTGCATGATCTGTGAAAACGACAAATCTGCAGCTACCAATGATGCTGATAAAATGGCGCACTGCGTCGAGGATAGCGAAGAGTTCTCGTCCGAAATTGTAGTATCTCTTTTCTACTGGTTGAAGAGTACGCGAGTAAAAACTGATAGACTTTCGAACTACGTCGATCGCTTGTTCCAACGTGGCTCCAATAGCTAACTCACAAGCATCTGTCGTGAGTAGAAATGGTCGTTGGAATTCTGGATGCGTTAGCATTGTAGCATTTGCTAACGAGTTGATGGCCAGTCGAATTAATTTCTTGTCTCCAGATGACCAAGTAATGTTGGAGTTCTAGCTAAGTCTTTTCGATTCCACAGGTGCCTATAAAAAGGATAAATTTTACTTGAAAGGCCGGGAGGGAACATGCGATAATAGATTAGGACTCGCAAACGTTTCTGCAACTCGCTAATAGACTTCTGTGACTTATATTCCTGATTGAATTCGCCTTTGACGGCAAAGGTTGAATACCTTGTGGCGTGATACGATGCCCTAGGAAGTCCACGGATGTAGTTGCAATCAGCGTCTTGTCACAATTGATCTTGAGGCCGTGGTAGGATAAGTGTGAGAGGATATTTTGTAATTGCTTGGCATGAGATTCTAAGTCTGGACTGAATACCATTATGTCATCGAGATATGACATACAGTAAGCGGCGTCTTCGCGAAGTATGTTGTCCATGAATATTTGAATAGTCTGTGTAACACAATTAAATCCATAAAACATGTAGAGATATTCAAAAAGGCCAAATATAGTGATAATCGCAGTCTTTTCAATATCTTCTGGCGTTACCGGGATGTTTTGGTAGGCTTGTCTGAGGTCAATCCCTGAGAAGAAATTGCTGCCGTTGAATATTTTATGTAAGGTGTTAATATTGGGAATAGGATATGCATCAGATTTTGTCACTGAATTTAACTTGCGATAATCTCCGCAGGCTCTTTACGATCCACTTTATTTGGAGACTAACTGCAGTGGTAACGACCATGAACTTTTCGATGGTCTAATAATTCCTTCTTCCAACAGCCTTGAATATTCCTCTTGGGCAGCTTTCAGTTTAGCAGGGCCAGTGGTAGCTTCTTGAGTGCATTAGGTTGTCCTTTTGTGACAATATGGTGCATCGTGCTGGAGACTCGTAGCGCTGACTCTCTGAGATCGAAAAGCGACTTGCGTTCTCGAAGAGCTGCTGATATCTCTGCGGAATGATGCACAGGGGTTGGCTGAATGTTCTGTAACTCCAAACTTTCGGAGGCAAGAATCCAAAAACTTTGCTCAAGTCCGGTGGAAGGGTTGATGATCTTTTGACTGGCCAGATCAACAATGAGCCGAAATTTCAAAAGAAAATCAAGGCCTATTTTGGTGTGAGAGACATTGGCGACGATGAAGTTGTGAGTAAATTCACGCCGTAAACCTATGTAGAGTGTTCGATACCGACAGCCATAAGAAGGTATGGGCTACCCTCTAGCTGTTGCGAGTAAAACGCTTAGCGACATCTCGGCCATTGAATCACCTTTGAGAACTGAGACTGCTGCACCTGTGTTTACGAAGAATTCTTCACCAGTTCTGAAATCAAGAAGATGCAAAAGTTCGTTGGGCTGTTTGGCCGGGTCATGCAAACAAATAGGCTGGTGATTGCGAATGACAATGTCAGTTTGGCTGTCTATGTGGCATATTCGGCGTAGACGAAAAGATTCAATAGGAATGCCAGTTTGTAAGTGATTGTATCTTTGTGGCGCCGTTAATGCCGTTGATGTGCAGAAAGTACGGTATCTATTTTCTGCGCCATACGTTTCCCGATCCTGATGTTACACTGCGCCTGTTTTCTGTGGTCTTTTCCGTCAAATGTGGAAATTGGCATTCATTCGGAAATTTTTTCAAACGACAGAGACAGATTTGACATGCACAAAAAACATGTGGTAATTATGACACCAGTTCTGTGGGGGTATATCTGTTAATATATTGCGGGGATCTAGATCGCCGCCTACTGCTATTTCGTATTTTTGGTGTGAAATTTAATCGAATTTCCCTATGACCTATCCTTCTAGAACTTTAGCCATGTTCGCAATTATCCTCTCTTAAGAGAAGATCCTGTCATCATGCGGGGAAGAAAAAAAGGTTGACGAATTTTACTTAGGTTCCAAAACCCCAAAAAAGTTATCCATTGAGTGAGTGTTGGGGAGCTGTCTGGCGAACAATTTAAGTGACAGGAGAAGATTGTTAATAAAAACAACCTTAGCCTCATGATTAGAAATATTGGTTTTATACAAATTTTTGCAGTTCCCCTAAAATCTAAATGGGGCCAAGGTTTGGCATGTCTAACTGCGCAGTTTCAGTGGGGCCCAGCAAGGATTCAACTTCATTTTCGAGACCCAAAATGGTATTGGGTAGTTTCCTAATGGCCTCAAGCTTCGGATAAATCCGCGGCTGCATTTCTGAAGGTAGTTTAGCGAAATCCTTTGACAGTTTTCGATGACTGTCATAATCTAGAAACGAGGAGAAATCGGAGTCTAGGCGCATAAAGAATAGTTTGCTATTTCTAACACAAAACAGGAACATCAATATCTATAATTAGACCTGACATTCAAACAATCTTACGGGATCTTAAAAGCATAAATTTATAAGCAAGATGAAGTGTATTAAAAGACTTTAAACGAAACGCTTACAAAAATCTGCTTCCACAGTTGAATCACAAAGGTGTTTACTTTTGTACGTAGAAGAAATATTTTGAGTAGAACACCTTGCCTCAAAAAAATTCCCAACAAAAAAATTTCCCACAAGACCTTGACTTTATAAAGATTCAAAACCAAAATTAATTTACAGTAAGCCTAAGAAATAAAATGAAAAAAGAAACACAGTCAATTGTATTAATGCCAGACGTTTTTTGATTTGCGAATAAGTAAAAACAGTACTGTTCTCAGTATCCTGGCGCGGTCGCCAATTTGTAAAACGCCCCGGCTTCAAGTATATACCGTACGACGTCCCAATTCAATTAGGTGCCAAGTTAGCTGAGATTATTATTGTTGGGGGCCATTATTAAGGCCGGTATTGCGTTCTCCGGCAAATGACGAGAAAGGTAGTTAGTGTAGCAATGTCTAGAAATACTCCTAGACTCTTGAGACAAGCGCTGGTTGACTGGCTGCTGTTCCTTCTGTTGTGGCGTTGACATCAGTGGCGTGAGACTGTGAGAAGGCTGAGTATTGTCTCGCTGAAGATCTGCGACAACAACTTGGTAACTGGCATACGTGAAGGTCCATTAAGTATATGCTGCTCCGTCTCACTGGTTGTGCAGCAACAAGTTTGGCGTGACTGAAATTGACACTGTGTGTAAGGGTAAATATGACAGGAGACAGCACACACACGCAGCGCACAGCAGAATGCAAACATGATAACTGGCTGGCATTCTAAATTCACCGTGCTTAAATAGCCTGAAATCGAAAGCTCGCACGCAATTGGTTAACGGCAAATTTCGCTTGTCTTATTTGGTGCCGCGTAAATTATATTTGAATTTCATTTAAGCTAAATATCAGCGAATATTTCTTGAGTCGTTACAACGTTACTAACAATACAAAGAGTATAAGAAGAGCAGTTTTGCTGGTGGTCTTTAATAGGAACAAGGAGACAATAATTATAATAATAATAATGATAACAATAATTCAAAAAATAATAATTATTATAAAAAATTTATATAGCAACAATTGAAATGATGAGGAACAAATCAAATGTAGGATATGTAGAGTTGAGTTAAATTGTGACAAGCAAATTGTTAACCAATAAGAAAGAAAGGAGTTGTGAAAGAAAAGCACTTTCATTAAATTCGTGATAGTTCGTTCTGATGAAAAAGAGATTACATTTGACTAGGTAGGGTCAACTGAATAATAAACAGAATAAAAATATCTTTATTGGGATACAAACCACACATGTTACATCAAATGGATTAAAATATTGGAAAATGTACAATAAAAAAATATATATCACATCACAAAATATAAAAAGGTAATTAGTTCCCAGGTAAGTAATTCACTAGTTATACTGTGTGTATGTTAAATCCTCCAAATAACATTGACTGATAAATTTAAACCACCATGGCTGATTGTAACGAATTTAATTTAAAAAGAATTTTTTATTTTTATTTTCCAGAACATTCGTTGTTTAAATACTTGATATTGAATTGTGCGCCATTTTGAGTTTTTCGAGTATCTCGCTCCTTATTTTTGTCTACTGCATTTTGACATTTTCTATAGTAAACGATCACATCATCATCAAATATATTACTCCATCAATTGCTTTTGTTCTAATATAATATAATATTGAAGGTGACGCCTTGGAACAGGTATATTTGATTTCTTCTGTTGTTCACGTATATTCCTTTCCAGATTATTTGTTGGGAGATACCGCCTTCCTAAGTTCGCATTCCGATTGCCTAACATTAAGTGTCGATTTAATTTTTATACAATTAAGTCATGGAGACCGATATTAAATTTGAGGACACAAGTAGGTTAGTGTAGGACATTGCGGATTGAACTTCGGAGACACAAATAGTAATATAAGCCTATCAGACTCTACTGAGAATTTTAGGCCTTCAAGCGATCTGGCATCTATGGGGCTTTCAGACTCGAATAGGTTAGAGGCCTCAACAACTGTACAATATATCAATATCAGAAAGTTCGGCTGTAATATCATAGCATACATCATATCAAATTTGTTATAGTTATTATGATATAGAAATAATAATAATTAATGGCATTTGTACAATTATTGATTAAATAACGTGTAATAGATTCATCATCGAAAAAGAAAAAATTAAGGTATAATTCAAGTGTATCATTATGCAAAAAATAGGAATCATGAATAGGAAATTATTGTATGTATTGTTGACTAACATTATGATACAATGCAAAACATTTCAATTTTAATAAAACAGAACGTGGAAATAAAATCTCATGAAGATATGTTGCTGATCACAATTATGCTTGTCTTTTATTCAACCATTTAAAAGACATTTTAGATATATGCGTTTCTCTAAGTTCCTTCGGCAAATGATTTTAAATTTCGTAAATTTTATAAAAGAGAATGACCTACCCGCAACATTCCTCACAAAAGGAGGACATATCGGCAAATGTTCAGATCTAGTTCCAGCTTAATGAATCTTTCTTATAGGATTCATGTAGTCACCAGTCCACTGGATTAAATGGAAAAAAATTATGCAATAGCACATCCTCGGAAACTATAAAGTTTGCACTGATAAAAACTGTAATCTAGTGACATATAACTTGCAGAAGATAGGGCTAATATATTTCATAACGTTTCTTTGTACAGTTTCCATCTTTAAAAATAAATGTTTGCGCGGGTGGTGGTAACAATCCTTCAAATCAAGTTTGCGAGCTTGAAGTAAACACCAATGCCATTGTATTTAACCAGTCGTCGATCAACATAACAAAACTAACGCTAGCCGCAACGCACTGACGCGTTTCGACCTTGCATGATCATGATCAGAGTACGATGGCAAACTGATTATCGAGGATAAAACTACCAGCAAACTTGATTTAAAGAATTGTTACCACCACCAACGCAAACAAATATTGTTAAATTGTATTGCCTATATATGTATAGATGGTGAAAGCTACAAACAGTTTATGTTTGTGACTGCATAGATATTATGCAGCCGAAATTTCCAGTCAAGTTCAATTAATGCGACAATGACAGAGGTAAGACCCGCATATCTAAATTTGATATCCATATATATTCAATGCGATTTTAAACTCCATAGCAGTTTGCCTTCATACTCTGATGATGATCAAGGAAGGCCGAAACGCATCATTGCGTTGCGGCTGGCCGTAGTTTTGTTATGTTGTTCGACGACTGGATAAATACACTGGCATTGGTGTTTACTTCAAGCTCGCAAACTTGATTTAAAGAATTGTTACCACCACCCGCGCAATCAATTATTGTTAAGTTGTATTGCCTATATATGTATATGTGGCGAAAGCTGCAAACAGTTAATGTTCGTGACTGCATATAAATTGTGCAGCCGACATTTCCAGTCAAGTTCAATGTATGCAAGACTGCTAGAGGTGAGAGCCGCATATCTAAATTTGATTTCCATATATATTAAATGCGGTTTGATCCTCAATAGTCAGTTTGCCGTCGTACTCTGTTGATGATCATGGAAGGTCGAAACGCGTCAGTGCGTTGCGGCTGGCGGTAGTTTTGTTAAGTTGTTCGACGACTGGTTAAATACAATGGGATTGGTGTTTACTTCAAGTTCGCAAACTTGATTTAAAGAAGTGTTACCACCACCCGCGCAAACAGTTATTGTTAAATTGTATTGCCTATATATGTATATGTGGCGAAAGCCACAAACAGTTAATGTTCGTGCCTGCATAGAAATTGTGCAGCCGACATTTCCAGTCAAATTCAATGTATGCGAGACTGCTAGAGGTGAGGGCCGCATGTCTAAATTTGATTTCCGTATATATTCAATGCGGTTTTGATCCTCGATAGTCAGTTTGCCGTCGTACTCTGATGATGATCATGGAAGGTCGAAACGCGTCAGTGCGTTGCAGCTGGCGGTATTTTTGTTATGTTGTTCGATGACTGGTTAAATACAATGGGATTGGTGTTTACTTCAAGCACGCGAACTTCATTTAAAGAATTGTCACCACCACCCCCGCAATCAATTATTGTTTAAATTGTATTGCCTATATATGTATATGTGGCGAAAGCTTCAAACAGTTAATGTTCGTGACTGCATAGAAATTGTGCAGCCGACATTTCCAGTCAAGTTCAATGTATGCAAGACTGCTAGAGGTAAGAGCCGCATATCTAAATTTGATTTCCATATATATTCAATGCGGTTTGATCCTCCATAGTCAGTTTTCCGTCGTACTCTGATGATGATCAAGGAAGGTCGAAACGCGTCAGTGCGTTGCGACTGGCGGTAGTTTTGTTGTGTTGTTCGACGACTGGTTAAATACAATGGGATTGGTGTTTACTTCAAGCTCGCAAACTTGATTTAAAGAATTGTTGCCGCCACCCGCGCAAACAATTGTTGTTAAATTGTGTTGCCTATATATGTATATGTGGCGAAAGCGACAAACAGTTTATGTTCGTGACTGCATAGAAATTGTGCAGCCGACATTTCCAGTCAAGTTCAATGTATGCGAGACTGCTAGAGGTGAGAGCTCTCATATCTAAATTTGACTTCCATATATATTCAATGTGGTTTGATCCCCAATAGTCAGTTTGTCGTCGTACTCTGATGATGATCAAGGAAGGTGGAACACGTCAGTGAGTTGCGACTGGCGGTAGTTTTGTTATGTTGTTCGAAGACTGGTTAAATACAATGGGATTGGTGTTTACTTCAAGCTCGCAAACTTGATTTAAAGAATAGTTACCAACACCCGCGCAAACAATTATTGTTAAATTGTATTGCCTATATATGTGTACATGTGGCGAAAGCTACAAACAGTTAATGTTCGTGACTGCATAGAAATTGTGCAGCCGACATTTCCAGTCAAATTCAATGTACGCAAGACTGCTAGAGGTGAGAGCCGCATATCTAAATTTGATTTCCATATATATTCAATACGGTTTGATCCACGATAGTCAGTTGTACTCTGATGATGATCATGGAAGGTCGAAACGCGTCAGTGCGTTGCGGCTGGCGGTAGTTTGTTATGTTGTTCGACGACTGGTTAAATACAATGGGATTGGTGTTTACTTCAAGCTCGCAAACTTGATTTAAAGAGTTGTTACCACCACCCGCGCAATCAATTATTGTTTAAATTGTATTGCCTATATATGTATATGTGGCGAAAGCTGCAAACAGTTAATGTTCGTGACTACATAGAAATTGTGCAGCCGACATTTCCAGTCAAGTTCAATGTATGCAAGACTGCTAGAGGTGAGAGCCGCATATCTAAATTTGATGTCCATATATATTCAATGCGGTATGATCCTCGATAGTCAGTTTGCCGTCGTACTCTGATGATGATCATGGAAGGTCGAAACGCGTCAGTGCGTTGCGGCTGGCGGTGATTTTGTTATGTTGTTCGAAGACTGGTTAAATACAATGGGGTCGGTGTTTACTTCAAGCTCGCAAACTTGATTTAAAGCATTGTTACCACCACCCGCGCAATCAATTCTTGTTAAGTTGTATTGCATATATATGAATATGTGGCGAAAGCTGCAAACAGTTAATGTTCGTGACTGCATAGAAATTGTGCAGCCGACATTTCCAGTCAAGTTCAATGTATGCGAGACTGCTAGAATTGAGAGCCACATATCTAAATTTGATTTCCATATATATTCAATGCGGTTTGATCCTCGATAGTCAGTTTGCCGTCGTACTCTGATGATGATCATGGAATGTCGAAACGCGTCAGTGCGTTGCAGCAGGCAGTAGTTTTGTTATGTTGTTCGTAGACTGGTTAAATACAATGGGGTTGGTGTTTACTTCAAGTCCGCAAACTTGATTTAAAGCATTGTTACCACCACCCGCGCAATCAATTATTGTTTAATTGTATTGTCTATATATGTATATGTGGCGAAAGCTGCAAAATAGTTTATGTTCGTGACTGCATAGAAATTGTGCAGCCGACATTTCCAGTCAAGTTCAATATATGCAAGACTGCTAGAGATGAGAGCCGCATATCTTAATTTGATTTCATATATTCAATGCGGTTTGATCCTCGATAGTCAGTTTGCCGTCGTACTCTGATGATGATCATGGAAGGTCGAAACGCGTCAGTGCGTTGCGGCTGGCGGTAGTTTTGTTATGTTGTTCGACGACTGGTTAGATACAATGGGATTGGTGTTTACTTCAAGCTCGCAAACTTGATTTAAAGAATTGTTACCACCACCCGCGCAATCAATTATTGTTTTATTGTATTGCTTATATGTGTATATGTGGCGAAAGCTGCAAACAGTTAATGTTCGTGACTGCATAGAAATTGTGCAGCCGACATTTCCAGTCAAGTTCAATGTGTGCGAGACTGCTAGAGGTGAGAGCCGCATATCTAAATTTGATTTGCATATATATTCAATGCGGTTTGATCCTCGATAGTCAGTTTGCCGTCGTACTCTGATGATGATCAAGGAAGGTCGAAATGCGTCAGTGCGTTGCAGCTGGCGGTAGTTTTGTTATGTTGTTCGTAGACTGGTTAAATACAATGGGGTTGGTGTTTACTTCAAGCCCTCAAACTTGATTTAAAGCATTGTTACCACCACCCGCGCAATCAATTATTGTTTAATTGTATTGTCTATATATGTATATGTGGCGAAAGCTGCAAAATAGTTAATGTTCGTGACTGCAAAGAAATTGTGCAGCCGACATTTCCAGTCAAGTTCAATGTATGCGAGACTGCTAGATGTGCGAGCCGCATATCCAAATTTGATTTCCATATATATTCAATGCGGTTTGATCCTCGATAGTCAGTTTGCCGTCGTACTCTGATGATGATCAGGGAAGGTCGAAACGCGTCAGTGCGTTGCAGCTGGCGGTAGTTTTGTTATGTTGTTCGATGACTGGTTAAATACAATGGGATTGGTGTTTACTTCAAGCACGCAAACTTGATTTAAAGAATTGTTACCACTACCCGCGCAATCAATTATTGTTTAAATTGTATTGCCTATATATGTATATGTGGCGAAAGCTGCAAACAGTTAATGTTCGTGACTGCATAGAAATTGTGCAGCCGACATTTACAGTCAAGTTCAATGTATGCAAGACTGCTAGAGGTGAGAGCCGCATATCTAAATTTGATTTCCATATATATTCAATGCGGTTTGATCCTCGATGGTCAGTTGGCCGTCGTATTCTGATGATGATCAAGGAGGGTCGAAACGTGTCAGTGCGTTGCGGCTGGCGGTAGTTTTGTTATGCTGTTCGACGACTGGTTAAATACAATGGGATTGGTGTTTACTTCAAGCTCGCAAACTTGATTTAAAGAATTGTTACCACCACCCGCGCAATCAATTATTGTTTAAATTTTATTGCCTATATATGTATATGTGGCGAAAGCTGCAAACAGTTAATGTTCGTGACTGCATAGAAATTGTGCAGCCGACATTTCCAGTCAAGTTCAATGTATTCGAGACTGCTAGAGGTAAGAGTCGCATATCTAAATTTGATTTCCATATATATTCAATGCGGTTTGATTCTCGATAGTCATTTTGCCGTCGTACTCTGATGATGATCAAGGAAGGTCGAAACGCGTCAGTGCGTTGCGGCTTGCGTTAGTTTTGTTATGTTGTTCGACGACTGGTTAAATACAATGGGATTGGTGTTTACTTCAAGCTCGCAAACTTGATTTAAAGAATTGTTACCACCACCCACGCAAACAATTATTGTTAAATTGTGTTGCCTATATGTGTATATGTGGCGAAAGCTACAAACAGTTAATGTTCGTGACTGCATAGAAATTGTGCAGCCGACATTTCCAGTCAAGTTCAATGTATGCAAGACTGCTAGAGGTGAGAGCCGCATATCTAAATTTGATTTTCATATATATTCAATGCGGTTTGATCCTCCATAGTCAGTTTGCCGTCGTACTCTGATGATGATCAAGGAAGGTCGAAACGCGTCAGTGCGTTGCGGCTGGCGGTAGTTTTGTTATGTTGTTCGACGATTGGTTAAATACAATGGCATTGGTGTTTACTTCAAGCTCGCAAACTTGATTTAAAGAATTGTTACCACCTCCCGCGCAAACAATTATTGTTAAATTGTATTGCCTATATATGTATATGTGGCGAAAGCTACAAACAGTTTATGTTCGTGACTGCATAGAAATTGTGCAGCCGACATTTTCAGTCAAGTTCAATGTATGCGAGACTGCTAGAGGTGAGAGCCGCATATCTAAATTTGATTTCCAGATATATTCAATGCGGTTTGATCCTCGATAGTCAGTTTGCCGTCGTATTCTGATGATGATCAAGAAAACTTAAAAGGCGTCAGTGCGTTGCGGCTGGCCGTAGTTTTGTTATGTTGTTCGACGACTGGATAAATACAATGGCATTGGTGTTTACTTCAAGCTCGCAAACTTGATTTAAAGAATTGTTATTACCAACCGCGCAAACAATTATTGTTAAATTGTATTGCCTATATATGTATATGTGTCGATAGCCACAAACAGTTTATGTTCGTGACTGCATAGAAATTGCGCAACAGATATTTGCAGTCAAGTTCAATGTATGCGAGACTGCTAGAGGTAAGAGCCGCATATCTAAATTTGATTTGCATATATATTCAATGCGGTTTGATCCTGGATAGTCAGTTTGCCGTCGTATTCTGATGATGATCAAGGAAAGTAGGAACGCGTCAGTGCGTTGCGGCTGGCAGTACTTTTGTTATGTTGTTCGACGATTGGTTAAATACAATAGCTTCGGTGTTTGCTTGAAGCTCGCAAACTTGATTTAAAGAATTGTTACCACCATCCGCGCAAACAATTATTGTTAAATTGTATTGCCTATTTGTGAATATGTGGAGAAAGCTACAAACAATTTATGTTTGTGACTGCATAGAAATTGTGCAGCCGACATTTCCAGTCAAGTTCAATTTATGCGAGACTGCTAGAGGTGAGAGCCGCATATCTAAATTTGATTTCCATATATATTCAATGCGGTTTGATCCTCGATAGTCAGTTTGCCGTCGGACTCTGATGATGATCAAGGAAGGTCGAAACGCGTCAGTGCGTTGCGGCTGGCGGTAGTTTTGTTATGTTGTTCGACGACTGGTTAAATACAATGGCATTGGTGTTTGCTTCAAGCTCGCAAACTTGATTTAAAGAATTGTTACCACCACCCGCGCAATCAATTATTGTTAAAATGTATTGCTTATATATGTATATGTGGCGAAAGCTGCAAACAGTTAATGTTCGTGACTGCATAGAAATTGTGCAGCCGACATTTCCAGTCAAGTTCAATGTATGCGAGACTGCTAGAGGTGAGAGCCGCATATCTAAATTTGATTTCCATATATATTCAATGCGGTTTGATCCTCGATAGTCAGTTTGCCGTCGTACTCTGATGATGATCATGGAAGGTCGAAACGCGTCAGTGCGTTGCGGCTGGCGGTAGTTTTGTTATATTGTTCGACGACTGGTTAAACACAATGGGATTGGTGTTTACTTCAAGCTCGCAAACTTGATTTAAAGAATTGTTATTACCACCCGCGCAATTAATTATTGTTAAATTGTATTGCCTATATATGTCGCTATATTGTCACGATAAGCTACAAAACAGTTTATGTTCGTGACTGCATAGAAATTGCGCAACAGACATTTCCTGTCAAGTTCAATGTATGCGAGACTGCTAGAGGTAAGAGCCGCATATCGAAATTTGATTTGCATATATATTCAATGCGGTTTGATCCTGGATAGTCAGTATGACGTCGTATACTGATGATGATCAAGGAAAGTAGGAACGCGTCAGTGCGTTGCAGCTGACAGTACTTTTGTTATGTTGTTCGACGATTGGTTAAATACAATGGCATTGGTGTTTACTTGAAGCTCGCAAACTTGATTTAAAGAATTGTTACCACCATCTTCGATAACAATTATTGTTAAATTGTATTGCCTATTTATGAATATGTGGAGAAAGCTACAAACAGTTTATGTTTGCGACTGCATAGAAATTGTGCAGCCGACATTTCCAGTCAAGTTCAATGTATGCGAGACTGCTAGAGGTGAGAGCCGCATATCTAAATTTGATTTCCATATATATTCAATGCTGTTTGATCCTCGATAGTCAGTTTGCCGTCGTACTCTGATGCTGATCAAGGAAGGTCGAAACGCGTCAGTGCGTAGCGGCTGGCGGTAATTTTGTTATGTGATTCGACGACTGGTTTAATACAATGGCATTGGTGTTTACTTCAAGCTCGCAAACTTGATTTAAAGAATTGTTACCACCACCCGCGCAAACATTTATTGTTAAATTGTATTGCCTATATATGTATATGTGGCGAAAGCTACAAACAATTTATGTTCGTGACTGCATAGAAATTGCGCAGCCGACATTTCCAGTCAAGTTCAATGTATGCGAGACTGCTAGAGGTAAGAGCCGCATATCTAAATTTGATTTGCATATATATTCAATGCGGTTCGATCCTCGATAGTCAGTTTGCCGTCGTACTCTGATGATGATCAAGGAAGGTCGGAACGCGTCAGTGCGTTGCGGCTGGCAGTAGTTTTGTTATGTTGTTCGACGTCTGGTTAAATACAATGGGATTGGTGTTTACTTCAAGCTCGCAAACTTGATTTAAAGAATTGTTACCACCACCCGCGCAAACAATTATTGTTAAATTGTATTGCCTATATATGAATATGTGGCGAAAGCTACAAACAGTTTATGTTTGTGACTGCATAGAAATTGTGCAGCCGACATTTCCAGTCAAGTTCAATGTATACGAGACTGCTAGATGTAAGAGCCGCATATCTAAAATTGATTTCCATATATATTCAATGCGGTTTGATCCTCGATAGTCAGCTTGCCTTCGTACTCTGATGCTGATCAAGGAAGGTCGAAACGCGTCAGTGCGTGGCGGCTGGCGGTAAATTTGTTTTGTTCGTCGATTGTTTAAATACAATGGCGTTGGTGTTTGCTTCAAGCTCGCAATCTTGATTTAAAGAATTGTTACCACCACCCTCGCAAACAATTATTGTTAAATTGTATTGCCTATATATGTATATGTGTCGATAGCCACAAACAGTTTATGTTCGTGACTGCATAGAAATTGCGCAACAGACATTTCCAGTCAAGTTCCATGTATGCGAGACTGCTAGAGGTAAGAGACGCATATCTAAATTTGATTTGCATATATATTCAATGCGGTTCGATCCTCGATAGTCAGTTTGCCGTCGTTTTCTGATGATGATCAAGGAAAGTAGGAACGCGTCAGTGCGTTGCGGCTGGCAGTAGTTTTGTTATGTTGTTCGACGTTTGGTTAAATACAATGGCATTGATGTTTACTTGAAGCTCGCAAACTTGATATAAAGAATTGTTACCACCATCCGCGCAAACAATTATTGTTAATTTGTATTGCCTATATATGAATATGTGGAGAAAGCTACAAACAGTTTATGTTTGCGACTGCATAGAAATTGTGCAGCCGACATTTCCAGTCAAGTTCAATGTATACGAGACTGCTAGATGTAAGAGCCGCATATCTAAAATTGATTTCCATATATATTCAATGCGGTTTGATCCTCGATAGACAGCTTGCCTTCGTAATCTGATGCTGATCAAGGAAGGTCGAAACGCGTCAGTGCGTGGCGGCTGGCGGTAAATTTGTTTTGTTCGTCGATTGATTAAATACAATGGCGTTGGTGTTTGCTTCAAGCTCAAAATCTTGATTTAAAGAATTGTTACCACCTCCTTCGCAAACAATTATTGTTAAATTGTATTGCCTATATATGTATATGTGTCGATAGCCACAAATAGTTTATGTTCGTGACTGCATAGAAATTGCGCAACAGACATTTCCAGTCAAGTTCAATGTATGCGAGACTGCTAGCTGCAAGCGACGCATATCTAAATTTGATTTGCATATATATTCAATGCGGTTCGATCCTCGATAGTCAGTTTGCCGTCGTACTCTGATGATGATCATGGAAGGTCGAAACGCGTCAGTGCGTTGCGGCTGGCGGTAGTTTTGTTATGTTGTTCGACGTCTGGTTAAATACAATGGGATTGGTGTTTACTTCAAGCTCGCAAACTTGATTTAAAGAATTGTTACCACCATCCGCGCAAACAATTATTGTTAAATTGTATTGCCTATATATGAATATGTGGAAAAAGCTACAAACAGTTTATGATTGCGACTGCATAGAAATTGTGCAGCCGACATTTCCAGTCAAGTTCAATGTATACGAGACTGCTAGAGGTAAGAGCCGCATATCTAAAATTGATTTCCATATATATTCAATGCGGTTTGATCCTCGATAGTCAGCTTGCCTTCGTACTCTGATGCTGATCAAGGAAGGTCGAAACGCGTCAGTGCGTGGCGGCTGGCGGTAAATTTGTTTTGTTCGTCGATTGTTTAAATACAATGGCGTTGGTGTTTGCTTCAAGCTCGCAATCTTGATTTAAATAATTGTTACCGCCACCCTCGCAAACAATTATTTTTAAATTGTATTGCCTATATATGTATATGTGTCGATAGCCACAAACAGTTTATGTTCGCGACTGCATAGAAATTGCGCAACAGACATTTCCAGTCAAGTTCAATGTATGCGAGACTGCTAGCGGTAAGAGACGCATATCTAAATTTGATTTGCATATATATTCAATGCGGTTTGATCCTCGATAGTCAGTTTGCCGTCGTATTCTGATGATGATCAAGGAAAGTTGAGACGCGTCAGTGCGTTGCGGCTGGCAGTAGTTTTGTTATGTTGTTCGACGACTGGTTAAATACAATGGCATTAGTGTTTACTTCAAGCTCGCAAACTTGATTTAAAGAATTGTTACCACCATCCGCGCAAACAATTATTGTTAAATTGTATTGCCTATATATGTATATGTGGCGAAAGCTACAAACAGTTTATGTTCGTGACTGCATAGAAATTGTGCAGCCGACATTTCCAGTCAAGTTCAATGTATGCGAGACTGCTAGAGGTGAGAGCCGCATATCTAAATTTGATTTCCATATATATTCAATGCGGTTTGATCCTCGATAGTCAGCTTGCCGTCGTACTCTGATGATGATCAAGGAAGGTCGAAACGCGTCAGTGCGTGGCGGCTGGCGGTAAATTTGTTTTGTTCGTCGATTGTTTAAATACAATGGCGTTGGTGTTTGCTTCAAGCTCGCAATCTTGATTTAAAGAATTGTTACCACCACCCTCGCAAACAATTATTGTTAAATTGTATTGCCTATATATGTATATGTGTCGATAGCCACAAACAGTTTATGTTCGTGACTGCATAGAAATTGCGCAACAGACATTTCCAGTCAAGTTCAATGTATGCGAGACTGCTAGCGGTAAGAGACGCATATCTAAATTTGATTTGCATATATATTCAATGCGGTTCGATCCTCGATAGTCAGTTTGCCGTCGTTTTCTGATGATGATCAAGGAAAGTAGGAACGCGTCAGTGCGTTGCGGCTGGCAGTAGTTTTGTTATGTTGTTCGACGTTTGGTTAAATACAATGGCATTGATGTTTACTTGAAGCTCGCAAACTTGATATAAAGAATTTTTACCACCATCCGCGCAAACAATTATTGTTAATTTGTATTGCCTATATATGAATATGTGGAGAAAGCTACAAACAGTTTATGTTTGCGACTGCATAGAAATTGTGCAGCCGACATTTCCAGTCAAGTTCAATGTATACGAGACTGCTAGATGTAAGAGCCGCATATCTAAAATTGATTTCCATATATATTCAATGCGGTTTGATCCTCGATAGTCAGCTTGCCTTCGTACTCTGATGCTGATCAAGGAAGGTCGAAACGCGTCAGTGCGTTGCGGCTGGCTGTAAATTTGTTTTGTTCGACGACTGGTTAAATACAATGGGGTTGGTGTTTACTTCAAGCTCGCAATCTTGATTTAAAGAATTGTTACCACCACCCTCGCAAACAATTATTGTTAAATTGTATTGCCTATATATGTATATGTGTCGATAGCTACAAACAGTTTATGTTCGTGACTGCATAGAAATTGCGCAACCGACATTTCCAGTCAAGTTCAATGTATGCGAGACTGCTAGAGGTGAGAGCCGCATATCTAAATTTGATTTCCATATATATTCAATGCGGTTTGATCCTCGATAGTCAGTTTGCCGTCGTACTCTGATGATGATCAAGGAAGGTCGAAACGCGTCAGTGCGTTGCGGCTGGCGGTAGTTTTGTTATGTTGTTCGACGACTGGTTAAATACAATGGGATTGGTGTTTACTTCAAGCTCGCAAACTTGATTCAAAGAATTGTTACCACCACCCGCGCAAACAATTATTGTTAAATTGTATTGCCTATATATGTATATGTGGCGAAAGCTACAAACAGTTTATGTTTGTGACTGCATAGAAATTGTGCAGCCGACATTTCCAGTCAAGTTCAATGTATGCGAGACTGCTAGAGGTAAGAGCCGCATATCTAAATTTGATTTCCATATATATTCAATGCGGTTTGATCCTCGATAGTCAGTTTGCCGTCGTACTCTGATGATGATCAAGGAAGGTCGAAACGCGTCAGTGCGTTGCGGCTGGCGGTAGTTTTGTTATGTTGTTCGACGACTGGTTAAATACAATGGCATTGGTGTTTACTTCAAGCTCGCAAACTTGATTTAAAGAATTGTTACCACCACCCGCGCAAACAATTATTGTTAAATTGTATTGCCTATATATGTATATGTGTCGATAGCCACAAACAGTTTATGGTTGTGACTGCATAGAAATTGCGCAACAGACATTTTCAGTCAAGTTCAATGTATGCGAGACTGCTAGCGGTAAGAGCCGCATATCGAAATTTGATTTGCTTATATATTCAATGCGGTTTGATCCTCGATAGTCAGCTTGCCTTCGTACTCTGATGTTGATCAATAAAGGTCGAAACGCGTCAGTGCGTTGCGGCTGGCGGTAATTTTGTTATGTGATTCGACGACTGGTTTAATACAATGGCATTGGTGTTTACTTCAAGCTCGCACACTTGATTTAAAGAATTGTTACAACCACCCGCGCAAACATTTATTGTTAAATTGTATTGCCAATTTATGAATATGTGGCGAAGGCTACAAACAATTTATTTTTGTGACTGCATAAAAAATTGTGCAGCCGACATTCACAGTCAATTTCAATGTATGCGAAACTGCTAGAGGTAAGACCTGCATATCTAAATTTGATATCCATATATATTCAATGCAGATTGATACTCCATAGCAGTTTGCCGTCGTATTCTGATGATGATCAAGGAAGGTCGAAACGCGTCAGTGCGTTGCGGCTGGCGGTAAATTTGTTTTGTTCGTCGATTGGTTAAATACAATGGCGTTGGTGTTTACTTCAAGCTCGCAATCTTGATTTAAAGAATTGTTACCACCACCCGCGCAAACAAATATTGTTAAATTCTATTGCCTTTATATGTATAAGTGGCGAAAGCTACAAACAGTTTATGTTTGTGACTGCAAAGAAATTGTGCAGCCGAAATTTCCAGTCAAGTTCAATGTATGCGAGACGGCTAGAAATAAGATCCGCATATCTAAATTTGATTTCCATATATATTCAAAGCGGTTTGATCCTCCATAATCAGTTTGCAGTCGTACTCTGATGTTGATCAAGGAAGGTCGAAACGCGTCAGTGCGTTGCGGCTGGCGGTAGTTTTGTTATGTTGTTCGACGATTGGTTGAAAACAATGGCATTGGTGTTTGCTTCAAGCACGCAAACTTGATTTAAAGAATTGTTACCACCATCCGCGCAAACAATTATTGTTAAATTGTATTGCCTATATGTGTATATGTGGCGAAAGCTACAAACAGTTTATGTTTGTGACTGCATAGAAATTGTGCAGCCGACATTTCCAGTCAAGTTCAATGTATACGAGACTGCTAGAGGTAAGAGCCGCATATCTAAAATTGATTTCCATATATATTCAAAGCGGTTTGATCCTCGATAGTCAGCTTGCCTTCGTACTCTGATGCTGATCAAGGAAGGTCGAAACGCGTCAGTGCGTTGCGGCTGGCGGTAGTTTTGTTATGTTCGTCGATTGGTTAAATACAATGGCGTTGGTGTTTGCTTCAAGCTCGCAATCTTGATTTAAAGAATTGTTACCACCACCCGCGCAAATAATTATTGTTAAATTGCATTGCCTTTATATGTATATGTGTCGATAGCCACAAACAGTTTATGTTCGTGACTGCATAGAAATTGCGCAACAGCCATTTCCAGTCAAGTTCAATGTATGCGAGACTGCTAGCGGTAAGAGCCGCATATCTAAATTTAAATGGCATATATATTCAATGCGGTTCGATCCTCGATAGTCAGTTTGCCGTCGTTTTCTGATGATGATCAAGGAAAGTAGGAACGCGTCAGTGCGTTGCGGCTGGCAGTAGTTTTGTTATGTTGTTCGACGTTTGGTTAAATACAATGGCATTGGTGTTTGCTTCAAGCTCGCAAACTTTATTTAAAGTATTGTTACCACCATACGCGCAAACAGTTATTGTTAAAATGTATTGCCTATATATGTATATGTGGCAAAAGCTACAAACAGTTTATGTTTGTGACTGCATAGAAATTGTACAGCCGACATTTCCAGTCAAGTTCAATGTATACGAGACTGCTAGAGGTAAGAGCCGCATATCTGAAATTGATTTCCATATATATTCAATGCGGTTTGATCCTCGATAGTCAGCTTGCCTTCGTACTCTGATGCTGATCAATGAAGGTCGTAACGCGTCAGTGCGTTGCGGCTGGCGGTAATTTTGTTATGTGATTCGACGACTGGTTTAATACATTGGCATTGGTGTTTACTTCAAGCTCGCACACTTGATTTAAAGAATTGTTACAACCACCCGCGCAAACATTTATTGTTAAATTGTATTGCCTTTTTATGAATATGTGGAGAAAGCTACAAACAGTTTATGTTTGTGACTGCGTAGAAATTGTACAGCCGACATTTCCAGTCAAGTTCAATGTATACGAGACTGGTAGTGGTAAGAGCCGCATATCTGAAATTGATTTCCATATATATTCAATGCGGTTTGATCCTCGATAGTCAGTTTGCCGTCGTACTCTGATGATGATCATGGAAGGTCGAAACGCGTCAGTGCGTTGCGGCTGGCGGTAGTTTTGTTATGTTGTTCGACGACTGGCTAAATACAATGGGATTGGTGTTTACTTCAAGCTCGCAAACTTGATTTAAAGAATTGTTACCACCACCCGCGCAATCAGTTATTGTTTAATTGTATTGTCTATATATGTATATATGGCGAAAGCTGCAAACAGTTAATGTTCGTGACTGCATAGAAATTGTGCAGCCGACATTTCCAGTCAAGTTCAATGTATGCAAGACTGCTAGAGGTGAGAGCCGCATATCTAAATTTGATTTCCATATATATTCAATGCGGTTTGATCCTCGATAGTCAGTTTGCCGTCGTACTCTGATGATGATCATGGAAGGTCGAAACGCGTCAGTGCGTTGCGGCTGGCGGTAGTTTTGTTATGTTGTTCGACGACTGGTTAAATACAATGGCATTGGTGTTTACTTCAAGCTCGCAAACTTGATTTAAAGAATTGTTACCACCACCCGCGCAATCAATTATTGTTAAATTGTATTGCCTATATATGTATATGTGGCGAAAGCTGCAAACAGTTAATGTTCGTGACTGCATAGAAATTGTGCAGCCGACATTTCCAGTCAAGTTCAATGTATGCGAGACTGCTAGAGGTAAGAGCCGCATATCTAAATTTGATTTCCGTATATATTCAATGCGGTTTGATCCTCGATAGTCAGTTTGCCTGTCGTACTCTGATGATGATCATGGAAGGTCGAAACGCGTCAGTGCGTTGCAGCTGGCGGTAGTTTTGTTATGTTGTTCGACGACTGGTTAAATACAATGGGATTGGTGTTTACTTCAAGTTCGCAAACTTGATTTAAAGAATTGTTACCACCACCCGCGCAAACAATTATTGTTAAATTGTATTGCCTATATATGTATATGTGGCGAAAGCTACAAACAGTTTATGTTCGTGACTGCATAGAAATTGTGCAGCCGACATTTCCAGTCAAGTTCAATTTATGCGAGACTGCTAGAGGTGAGAGCCGCATATCTAAATTTGATTTCCATATATATTCAATGCGGTTTGATCCTCGATAGTTAGTTTGCCGTCGTACTCTGATGATGATCATGGAAGGTCGAAACGCGTCAGTGCGTTGCGGCTGGCGGTAGTTTTGTTATGTTGTTCGACGACTGGTTAAATACAATGGGATTGGTGTTTACTTCAAGCTCGCAAACTTGATTTAAAGAACTGTTACCACCAACCGCGCAAACAATTATTGTTAAATTGTATTGCCTATATATGTATATGTGGCGAAAGCTACAAACAGTTTATGTTCGTGACTGCATAGAAATTGTGCAGCCGACATTTCCAGTCAAGTTCAATGTATTCGAGACTGCTAGAGGTGAGAGCCGCATATCTAAATTTGATTTCCATATATATTCAATGCGGTTTGATCCTCGATAGTCAGTTTGCCGTCGTACTCTGATGATGATCATGGAAGGTCGAAACGCGTCAGTGCGTTGCGGCTGGCGGTAGTTTTGTTATGTTGTTCGACGACTGGTTAAATACAATGGGATTGGTGTTTACTTCAAGCTCGCAAACTTGATTTAAAGAACTGTTACCACCACCCGTGCAAACAATTATTGTTAAATTGTATTGCCTATATATGTATATGTGGCGAAAGCTACAAACAGTTTATGTTCGTGACTGCATAGAAGTTGTGCAGCCGACATTTCCAGTCAAGTTCAATGTATGCGAGACTGCTAGAGGTAAGAGCCGCATATCTAAAATTGGTTTCCATAGATATTCAATGCGGTTTGATCCTCGATAGTCAGTTTGCCGTCGTAATCTGATGATGATCAAGGAAGTTCGAAACGCGTCAGTGCGTTGCGTCTGGCGGTAGTTTTGTTATGTTGTTCGACGACTGGTTAAATACAATGGCATTGGTGTTTACTTCAAGCTTCCATCTTGTTTGACAAACCTTTTTTAATGGATTCCAAGTAGCGGCAGCATATTCTACTATCGGTCTAATCCAAATTATACACATTGTAAATTTTATACCATTCGATAATATAGTTCTATTTATTACTGCCCATCTATTCTGGCCACTGTCTACCATCCTTTCAATATGCCTCTCAGCAAAAGCTGTACATTGGGTAGTTATGCCTAAATTCTTAATTTCTTGCATAAAATAATCTCAAAAACTTCATTAATCACAACATTATGAAAATAAATATAATTAAATTTTGTTTTATTACCTATTTTTCAAAGCTCTCGTCTCTTCACTGTTTATTCAAAGCCCCAGGGTTATCAAATATCTACATAAATCATACAATTTTAGTATTACATAATTTTTGGAGATATCGACATTTTTTTATATCATAATTTTCATATCATCAGAAAATTTGCATACTCGACCATTAAGAATCTTAGTTTCCAAATGTGCAAATACAATTTTAACTAAAATTAGCCACAAATTTTATCCTTGTGGAATTGTACTTGTTACTATTTTAGATCTCGATATCAAATCATTTACTTAAATAATCATTCTTCGATTGTAAAAATAATATCTGATTAATCTAAAAATATTCGGATCAATACTAAATAAATTAATCGCTTTCAAAATAGCATCAAATGATATAGAGTCAAAAGCTTTTGAGTAGGAGGATTTGTAGTTATAGTAATAACTTTTGCGGGGTAACTGTCTAATTAGTAATGATTTCCTACATTTTAATGGTGGTTGTTATCCCCAACCGTTCCGTGATCAGTCCCGAACATTTTCCGAAGGGTGAAGCAAGAAGGTTCATTCGTTTTCAGACGTTTATTGGAGATTAAGGAGTAAAACATTAATCAATTCACTGTTAAACAAAATTGACCGTGCTCTATACGGCAACAAAATTATATTTTGTCAACATAATTAAATGTCTTATACACAAGTGCTTATCTTGAACACAATCGTCTGAATCGTGATGAATTCATGTAAATGATTGAAAAAATACGATGATATAAATCCAGACTGATTA
>JAQBSW010004487.1:0-68770 GCA_029291075.1 Eudiplozoon nipponicum | reverse complement strand
TAATTACTAAATGCAAAAACAAAAGGGAGATAGCCACATACTACGCCTTACGGATAAACAAATTGCAGCCGGATTTATGCAAGCAGAAGCACGTACAAGCATTGAGCTTGAACTGGATGTGACGCACGCAATTTGATTGTATTCTGTTTTTCACACTCTCTCTATGTTCACATATTTCTATCTTATTTTGATTTCCAATTTATTTATAAAGATATGTTCATTAGTAGATATTTGAGAAGACAATGCGAAAGAAACCTTTCTTATATGTCATAAAATTTCTTTTTGGTTTTGCACACAGGAAGGGTACAATGAAAAATGTTTATTAGTTTCGTAGTAGCTGAGGAACACAGTTTAGGACATAAAAAGTAACAAATGCATTACTTTTCTAATAGAATTTCAGTTCAGTTTTAAATTTAGCTCATTCACGCTTCGTCCTCGTTTTCTAGATGACGTGGACATTGATGATGGTTGATAAAAATTATTCCAGCTCAATTTTATAATAGGAACGTTGATATTTTGTTTTTTTAGAATTCTACGTGATCCGCGCATCGAACGCCTTACTTGCCAACACAAAGGTACCTATGCGGATGACTGTTTAGTTGAACGTGCTACGTCGCGCTGTTATCTAGTGGCAACTTGTGATACAGATTTGCGCCGACGTCTGAGAAAAATTGTCGGTGTGCCTATTCTTTACATTCACGGACATAGGGTTACTGTTGAAAAATTGCCTATGGCTTTGGGGGCTCCAAAGGTTTAAACAAAACTTTCCCCATTGCACTGCATATCTTTGTATTATATCCTTCAGAAACGACGGTGTTTTCGAATATTTATATTTTCAAAGAGCATTTTTGGCCTAAATTTAATAATTATCCGAACTATTGCATTGCTTTGGCGAGGGTGTTCCTTAGTACAACGAAAGAAGGCATTTGATTTAAAATCATTTTTAATATATTTTTAAATATTCAATTTAAAATGACGGAATTTATTTATGAAGTCATAATATTCATTACACTGATATAGAGTTAATCGTACGATAATAAAGACCAATTGCAGTTATATATACTACATACGAAACCATAGCTTATTATGTGTTTCTGTGTAACAAATTTTAACGAGCGGGCAAGTCGCTAAAGCAACTCCTCGAGCTCATTATACCTACCAAACAGCAAGCGTGATTGGCATATCAATCAGCACTACTCTGCCTACCCTGCACAAAAATGTGCCAGGAAAACACAAAAGACCAGGCACCTGCAAGGAAGCCGTATTACTGATGTCGCCTTGCCTGAATGCTATTTTGGCCATAGTGGAGTTGTGGAGAGGTTTTATTTGCCTCATTTCTGTGAGTTATCCTGACAAATTTACCCCTAGTAGCAAGGTATTCCTTCTCTCTCTCTCTCTCGTAAACATCACTAATAATTTGTTTAAATTCACCAACATACTTTTTTCAGTCCTTATGGTTATATGACAGTGAAACATTAGTCACTTTTGACTTTTGTATGGCTGGACATGATGATGATGCTGTGTTTCTAATCTATATTTACAATTACAACCTTAGTAAATGTCACCAAATATTCAAATGCCAATGTCATTAAAAGGGCTATTTATTGTTAGCTACAAAATCATATACTGAAGATAAGATTCGTGAAACAGGTAATATAATGACATATTTTCTATTGCAATGAATCGCAACAACTTTTATACGCACAGTTGGTCTAAAAGCTTTTTATTAATAGTACTGCTCATACCTCCTGAAGTAGAATGCCACATGTCTTGCAGAATATACTCTAGGTCATAAGAATGGGTAAAATATAGTAATTTGTTATTTTGCGCCATTATATACTTTTTGGCAATGAAAAAGATCTACCGAAGGAGGGCGCCGTGTATTACCTTCACGTATCCGTAAGCTTCTAATGCATAATCGTATAGACAAGAACGTTAGATTATTTCTTTAATGATTGCGGGATGCCACGCATAATGAATAAGCAACTTTATCCATTTAGAATTAGGAAATATACGATATTTTAACCAGTGATCTTATTTTAATTGGGATTATCCATTATTATACGCATCACTTAATGTGAGCTTCACTAAAATTCATTGTATCCTTCCAATGTACAAATATAAAAGAAATGTAAACAGATAAAATAGCAATTACTATAAACAAGGTTCCGATCTTGATATTAAGTATATTAGCACCCATTAAGTACACATTCGTCAGTATAAACTAAGAATTGTATAGCGTAGAAAAGAAAATTCATCCAGTAGACCTCATTCGTCCTTATTAAGAACTCATCACGTACTGGCCAGAACTTGCCAAGAACAGAGCTCGAACCTGAGTACATCGCTTCGGAATCTGGTTCTCTAACCAATGAGCTCCTGCCACAGGCCGATAGGCCTGTCGTATAATTTCTCTAATAAAAGAACGTTACAAAGCAAACGCTTCTTTCAAATCAAATAGTAAATACTCGTCTGCAATTGTACGACACATCGTTGGAACTTCGCACATATGTTCTCTAGACGTGGAATTTAAGATAACCACTAAATTAAATAACAGAAATGAGTTATCAATAAATGAAGATTGGTTTATAAATAAATTATCCTGATATGTACAAGCGAAAAATTGTGTTCGGGCATTGAGCCTAAATTGGAGTTGATAAACGCAAATGATTGGTAGTTCCTATATTTCACATATTCGTTTAAATTTTCTGTTTGTTCTTCCTTATATATATATATATATATATATATATATATATATATATATATATAATTTATTTTGATTTTTAAATATGGGAAGAATGAAATGGTGTCTATTCTACAATGGTGGTTCAGGTTGGCTAGTTGGAACTGTAGGTTGAAAGCGATGCTTAGCAGGCCCCACCTGAAAGAAATATTGACCAGCAACATAAGTTTGTGGCGGAGAACTAATATATATGCAAGTATGTATTAGGTGTTGCGAGCCTAGTAACAAATTAGTCCAATTAGGACCAGAAGGATAAACCAAAGACAGCATGAACGAAAAGTGTAATCTTGTGCACATTCGTTTCGTGCTTGCAGAAGTTGTAATATAACAGAAAAGTGCATGCAATTAACAGGTTGTGTTGCTCAATATATAACGTGCAAGACTGCAGAAAATGCGCTCTGGTTCGAATCTCGGCCGTAGCAATTGTGGATGAATTGCATTGTCTATTTTACAGTATTTTTGTTAATTCTGACACTTCCTCAAATGAAGTAGTGTCTCCTTCATAAAAAACGATCGAGGATGACTTAGATCGAAATCTATGCCAAGTAGGATTTGCTTGTAAAAGGAACTGACAAAATAGTTGAAATAGATCTTACAATTGCGTGGATCACTCGGTTTGGGTTGCGCTGTCGATATGCTGTAGAATTAAAGCAAATTTTACCTGAATCGAGCTCCGGTCGCGGCAGTCTTGGAAAATTTCTGTCGAAATCAGTCTACTTGACAAATTGCATTTTCTACCTTATTGCATATTTAGGTAATGCGTTTAAGTTCAAAGTTTTCACAAAACAAATTTACCTTTTTATCAACAATAAGCTTTCTCCCGATTGTTAAATAATGAATTTAATAACAAGCTATGATTAATATTCAAATGTAATTGATATACACACTATATTCGCGTCTAATTCTGAAAATAATTCTTTCAAAAATTATCATTTATTTGCTCAAAAATTGAGAAAGACCAATAAAATTGACATTGTCTATCACAGCAAAACAAAGCGTTGGACTGCTTGATGAATTTCAATAGGTTTCTATTAGTGGCGATCGCAAATAGATTCCAGAATCTAAAACGTATGAAAAGACGCAATTAATTGAAACATAATATTTGGTCTTATCCATACAACAAGGGAAATCTGATAATGACTTAAATCACCTTTTTACAATTTGATGTGCTTTGTGAATAAGTAAGAAGCATATAATTAAGAACAGGAACATAAATAAATAACTGTATTCACTTACACTCTCATCCAACAAATGAGGATCTACGCATCGTTGAAGCACACTAAAGATCACATCGTCAAGAAACATATTAATAAATCTGTAGTTTTGAAAATAAAATAGAAATTTATTTAATGCAATAGCTTTTTCCATAAGCATGTTAAGTCATTATCATATAATGAAAACTAACATAAATGTAAGATTTTATCAAAACATAAATTTGCATAAAGACAACACTAATGGAAAATTTCAATTACGGAGTTGAACTTCAGCATTATCTTTGAAAAAATAATATGATATACAAAGGATACACTTGATAATGAACTACAATTTCATATGTAATTATCTGAAACTATTCATTAGCCTACACTGACTAAAAGACACAATTTAGACAGTTTAAACAGTAATATCAAACGCAAGACAGCATGGTTTCGCTTAATGGATGTTTTATGTTACCAAATCCGAATCAAATTTCAAAGTTTAAACGTTCATTCACTACTATAATCTTTTGTTATAATTAAAGAGACTTATTAAAGTCCGTTAAAGATAACAAATCCTGAATTTAAAAAAAGTTGCTTGTTAGTTTAATAGGTGACAAGATAGATCTCGCATGAATACTGTGGCGCATAGAAATTGGTTTCAAGCATAAAATGATTAAACCAAAGAATTTGCAGAAAAATTGTCTGGACTCTTTGAGTGTAGGAAAAAATCGAATAGATAAGATATATAAATACCTTTATCTGAAAGGCCTCAATCATACCACTCAGGCACATCATAATGGATCCCATGTTAGTGCAGCATAATCAAGAATAAACCAAATGCAAAAAATCCATATAAAAATTTAGTGTGGTAAACACTACTTTTTGGCATCACACCGTTGTTCGGGGAACAACGGTTAAACTTGGCTCAGTTACAGGAAGGCATTATAAATGATCCAAAAATGCCAGTTTGTCGCAAGAGCTATGATTGTATTATTGAACCTTTTAATTAGTAAATGTACTAATAAACGATTAATCCGTAAACTAAAAAAAGTATTCAAACCAGTAGAATCAGAATACATTTAAAATAAAATCATCCTACACTTCGTAACACAGAACTCACTTGTCATCCAGTTGAAACCGCCACAACTTTATACGTAGGTAGTGACAATCTACTTGTATTTGATGCAGACCGAATTTGCTGAAGGTTTGCATTCGAGAACATTCGACAAATGTCTAAATTGAAAGAAGAGAATTAATTTCTTATCTGCAAAAATGGGTTACTATGAGGCCAGTATTTTTTTTATTAAATTGGCGTTTAATAGGCATTTTTCTCTTAGGCTCACAAATAGCAACATCAATTGCCATTTTACACAATAAAAATACTATAAAAAATGCCGGCGATATTTATTGATGTATTTGTTAAAGATCTCTACGTAATTTAATGAGCATCGCGTGTTACTTTAGAGTTAATTTGACAAGGGTAATTTTATATCATTAACATTATTACCAAAAAGGTGCAAGTTTTAATGATTAAATATATCTTGACATCTTAAGTCTATAATTAAGACTAAATATTAAGAAAAATGAATGATTATGCTTTTTCTTAGTAAGAATGTGTTACGATCGTAATCGCACAAATAGTCAATTTTTATCATTTCTAAAATAAAAAGTCATAATGTATTCATGAGTGTTATTCGATATCTAAATAGCATTTTGGTGAGCTAGGAAACATGAAAATTATCATTTGGATATAAATAGGAGAATTTATCTGATAAATAATTTCGCACATTTTACTTACCCTCAAAATTATTTTTACAACACCAAGAAGCAATGACTTTCTGTTTGGCTCTACTGGAGCAAAGATGCCTACTCGCTCAGTAAATAGATGACGTAACTGTGTAGCCAATACATGATCAAGTTCAACACCAGACATTTCGGCACCTGTTTAATAGTGTATAATAGACACATGAAAGTTCACCATTGAGTTTTATTACACAGTAAAAAACTGCTATATCGCAACATTGTTTGACCTACCTGGCTATGAAACAAGAAGTATAAAATCAAACAGCTCGAATGTATGAGCTGCATTTGTCTCAACGGCAATATTTTTTATGAACATTATTGACAAGCTTCGTCTTTTAATTTTGTAAATAAATTATTGTGTGTCAATTGCATTATATAGGATAAAGTTCAAACAACAAAATTGTTTTTAATTACCTAGCAGAAATAAACTTCAGTGTCTCGTGACTATTTTGCTGTTGTTTCAGTTTTGAATGGGAAAAATATTTAAAACCAAATGGAAACATTTGAAATTTTTCAGCTAACGTAATTTTGGCTCTTGTCCATAGACAGACATTCAGCAAAAAAATAAATAATAGTTGACTACCGCATAACCGTGGAGTTAATATGTATGTATGCTATAAGGGATTACTAAATTACCCGTTTCTTATTGGAGTTGGACAATCTGCTGTCTAAGAATCACCAGCACCTCCTGCAGGTAGGTTAATTGCGAGGCGTTAGTGATCAAATTTTTCTCCATAAATCTAAATTTGCCTTGCTTCTGAGACTTCATTCTTATACCGTCACTAGCCATTTAATATTGTGGATTTTTCAGTTAAACCGAATTTCATGATGCAATTGTGATAGGATGGCTGCATCCCGATACTACCGACGTCGATTTAACACAGTAATTATGGCCTCAAACATGGACATTAGTTCGATTGCACGATGAAACTTCTATTTTGCGTTTGATCAAGCATTCCGATAGCGCTGAATTGCAGATTTATGTATTTTGCGTAGGCTCACGATACATTATGACTGATGAAATGTATAATTTTAGTCTATAGCACGAACAAGTACTTTATTTCTTTAAATCAAGTTTGCGAGCTTGAAGTAAACACCAACCGTATTGTATTTAACCAGTCGTCGAACAACATAACAAAACTACCGCCAGCTGTGTTATGTTGTTCGACGACTGGTTAAATACAATGGGATTGGTGTTTACTTCAAGCTCGCAAACTTGATTTAAAGAATTGTTACCACCACCCGCGCAATCAATTATTGTTTAAAGTACTTTATTTAGCGAAAATTCAAATATGCTTTGAAAGTAAAGTGATAAATTTCTGTGCACAAAGTTAAAAATTGATCGGATGCCAGAAAAATCACGCTTTAGTCCGTAATAATTCAGAAAGACACTAATTGCTTGTGATCCTTCAGAATTATATTCCAGTATGACTACATCATACGACACGTTAACGATGCATATGTCAAAGTTAGCTCCGTTGATAGATTAGTCGATCTTGACTATTCAGACGATATTGCATAATTACTCGAAATACAAATTTTTTTCCCAAGCCACTATGAATAGATTAGCAGTCGTCGTTCTATCTTTCTTTATTAAATTCACACACTTATAAAGCATTAGGTATCACTCACTTCGACTCTGTTAAGATCATGATTTAGTTGAAAACTTGAGCAGTATGAGTTAATATTAGAAATGTGAAATCTAGAGTAGCTTTTTCGAACCTTCGTCATTCATGATAAAACGCGATTTCCTCACATTGCCTTGGAGGTCGTGAGTACATACGATAATGTGGTTTTGTCATGCGATAAAGGAACAACGTGCTTTAGAGCCAAACATCTTAGAAGCTTGACCGCCATAACTTGAGGCGCATGTCCCTTATATGTTAGAAACAAAATATAAGCGACACCGACAATAGAAGATGCATGTTAGGATCAGCCAGCGAGTGCTTCTCCTTGGGCAAACAATTAAAGTTTCATCAATAACATTGGCACAGTCATTTTTTATGCGTGCCTTCAATTCGATAACCTAGTAGAGTATTACTTTCTCAGCCAGCACAAGATTGGCGTAAGAGACAAAGTAGGCAGATTTCGACATGATGAGAACAGCTACAAGTCAACCAAAGCCAAATTGAGTAGTGTAGAACCCATTCACTTACAAGGAATCTGTCAACGTTTGCATAAAAGTTATTGGTCGGTAACTATCCGATATAGCATTGAGTCCGGTTCAGTGGAAATCTAGTTGCAGATTTCTAGATGAGTAATTTTATTTACTTTCTTTGTTCAATTGGACAGATTTAACTGCGCCGTTTGATTTTGTTAATTTAGCGATGCAGTGCAAATAACAAGGAAGCCGTATTTTCGATGTCGATTTGCCTTTAAGTACACTTCGTCTAAAATTTTAGTTTAGAGCTCTATACATATGTTTTATTGGCTATGAAGCTCGCTTTTTATGGCTTGACGTTTCGTGTACCCTTTTTCGACACATTCAGATGTACCACAATTTATATAAAGCAGACGCAAAACGTTTCTATGTTATCTAGCTCAGCAGCCACATTCAAATTTGGTCCTCTCTTTTAGAATTTTCTTGTTTAAACATATTCTACTCGTTTTTATGTGGCGAAAAAGCCCCAGTAATTAAATTATGTGTTACTGTTTGTGAAGATAATTAATTTTGCCATAGGAGCACACCGGAAGCAATCTAATGCAACACAGGTAAGAGCAAAGACGAATCCAACTCCGACCTAAATCCAACAATAAGATTGTTGAGAAGTTCCGCTATGGTCATAACTTAGTATCATATGGATGCTCAAGTTTTAAGTCTAAATGATGCACAATTTTATTTAAGTGACATACAAATAGCCGCATAGAATATAGTTTATACTTGAGTACAACAAAATTTGGATGAACTTACTTGGTTGCACACAAGACTATAGTTCGTTCTGAGACACGTATGTCCACTATGAGCATGCAGTCATTTGTTATAGGTTTACACTCAACTTTTCCGGCAATATTAATAATGAACCCAAAATGGACGTTATAAAACTAGAATAACGAACTTTATGACAAAAATTGAAATTAATTAATATTGGTGGTGACGACACAAACAGACTGTAGGCGAGGATAAGAAGAGATGATTAATTATTCTTTGGGTTAAGCGACTCGCGAGGACCAGCAAAAGTAGTCAAAGTCCATCGTGTGTACTCTGCTATAGTAACAAGGAGGCAACATCACCATCATACATGTCCCTGGAGTTCGTAAATATTAGCAAAATTACGATAAATAACGATGGAACAGCATGGTGTAGTGAGCCACAACAACTTTATTTATTTTCATTCATCCGATTACACTTTTTTATTTGTGCTATCCTTATCTAACTTGACGATGAAATCATCGGTTATTCGTTGTCTCTATGGAATATTTTTTTCAACGAGAAAATCAAGTTCTTAAGTATAGCTATAAAACGATTTTTTCGATACTGTTTCATTAGTGTGGCAGCCATATAAACAACCATTTCATACAAATCTGCAAAAAGCATATACGTATATCTTCCTACCGGGAACATCTGCTTTCCCAGCTAACAGATGTTGATTATGCTTCTGATACCGAGAGAGGCTCAGGGAACTATTTAATGAAGCCATTTGATGACGAGCTCGCTGCCTGGCTTCTAACGGGGGTCCGATTGCTCCTCCTGATCCTACTAAATGATTTGAACTGGACACTTGTGATTTAAACAGCTGGCTCACCTGAAACAAGAGTTAATAAAGTTAAAAAAATACACGTAAACACTTGTCAGTGTTAAAGAAATTAACCAATATAAATTTTCCAGAGAATGCTAAAAGGATTATTCAGGACATTTTGGCACAACTGAAAGCTCTAAAGTTTAACTCATAAGCGCAATTTAGCATACATAGGCCGCAGTCTTATCGGAAAATAAGTTGACCATGGACTATTGAAGTGAATCAACAAACACGCAACTGTTACTCTCTATGCAGATTCATCATGAGTAGTGTTCTCGAATTGAATTCCTGCAAATACTAATAAAAAGTCATTTGATAAATACTAGCAAGGCTTACGAATACCGCCTTCGCGACAAATATCTTAAGCACATCAGAAACACTAAAGAATATATGGCATCGAATTTTCCAGATACAATATTTAAAAATTCAAATACTTTCTATACATTATATTAAGAAACTTTCCCAACAGAGAAACGTATATATTTACCGAGAATTATGTACCGTGGAACAACGATCAAAAAGGAAAAGTTTACGCTCATATATCTCGATATATTTTCCTTAATTGTGAGTTTAAACAATTTCGTTTAAAGCAAAGAATTATTATTAGGATAGTAGTCACTTGTGAGTATGTAGTATCAAAGGTATAACATTATGTACACACGAGCTTTGTGCTTACTGGCGAAACATCAATACCCAGAAAATCTAATATATAATTTCCTCAAAAAATTGGGGACAAGCGGACTGTACCGTCACCTATACGTCGGTTGATTCAACCAGTAGTAAAGTCGGCTTCAAATAATTCCTTTAGCAATGAGACTTTAAAGCCAACTCACTATTTATATTATGCAATCTAGTGGTCATTTACAAAACATGACAATTAATTAGTTAGATCAAGACTGCGATCTTGATATAAATATCAGTGCTATTTACTAATAAGTTTGTCAGCATAAACAACGCATTGTTTAGAGTAAAAAATGCAGAACATCAAGTAAACCGGTTTCGTCCATATTGGAAACTTTCCACATACTGTCTAAAACTTACCACGAACACGGTTGGAACCTGGGCATATCTGCTTTGGAATTTGGTGCTCTAATCACTGAGTCACCTTACCGCATGCTACACACAATTTTTAATTATAAACTAAAAATCCAATTAACCACCACAAGTCTGTCATTATATGATAACAGCAAGCTATATGTGGAAGTGGAATTAAATTGAAAATTTTTATAATTAAATGAGCATTGATTACGCGGGCGGCGATAAAAATGATTTAAATCAAGTTTGCGATCTTGATATAAACAATAGTCCTATTATATAAATACATTTGTCAGCATAAATTAAGCGTTCCATAATGTAGAAAAGGAAATTCATCCGATAGGCTGACTTCGTCCTCATAGGGATATCATCACGTACTGTCCAGAATTTTCCGCGAACGGGGCTACTTCCTGAATATGCCTACCTCGAAATCTGGTGCTCTAACGATTGAGCAGTTGAGTTTTACTATGCTTAAAATTTATCTCCATAATAATGCATTTCTTTATTATTTTAAAAGTACCTTGTAGCTCTCTACTTCAGAAATCAACTCCTCGTGTAATGAAAACACATTCAAATTAAGAAGATCCGATTGATCACAATTTCCATTTCCTTTTTGTCTTCGATCGGGCTGGGTTTGTAATTGTCCCAATGGAAATGCGATTCTATCACCTATTTGTTTACTGGCGACGTTTCGATGCCAAATTTCCAGCACCGTCCTCAGGCAACTATAAACAACACAATACTCACAAAAGCAGATTTAAGCAAATGTGTTAGAGAAATTTGGGCGCAAGGCGACAACTCCTCATGTACTTTTAATTAAAGGTATTTATATGCTCACATGCTAACGAGGCAGAACCAACTAGGCCCCACTATTGAACACTGTTTGTCACAAGGCTCACACATTTTCTCCCATTCCAGTGCGTTGTTTATATTGGATAGAGTGCCGTGTGATCAAGAGACTAATATGGCGAATAACAGTATTCGGTCACGAGATGGCTGTCCTACACCTCTTGTGGTTTCAGTCGTTTATCGGAACTGCCTCGGTGGACTGGCGAGCAGGATGATAAATTTGTCTATACAAATAGTGCCCCCAACCAACGCAATGGACTTTGTAGAAAGGGTCAAAAGAAATGGTACATCAAAGACTTTTACTTTACTTTACTGCGGCTGACTCCTTTTAGAGGATAAGCCGGCTCCATTTCATGGAGTTTCTTGGGAATTTGGTACAAGTGGTGTCCCCTCACCACTCGGCTTTTTGATCGAGGACGCACCTCTAGCCTTTGCATATCCAAGCACAGTCTGCAAGGCAGCAGTAAGTTGTATGGTTGCCGGTGGCTGTTGAGAGCTCATTCGCCATTCGGAAGTACGGGGTACTGTCCAGGAGTCCATGTAATCCTGTGGCTGTTGTCCCCTTTTGTGGCGGGGAACACACGCCGCGTCATGGTGCTGTCGTCGGGCTCATGTGGTATTTTATAGGAGATCCGATTGCCGGTCGGAAATCCACCACGCCCTGGTGACACCACCGCCATAGCCCCGTTAGCCCATGTACGATCGGCCATCGAAACATGGTTGACACCGTCGTACCACGTTGAGGAGGGGATGGTCTTTACAACGGAATGGTAGTCGTGTAGAACTGGGCGGCTCGTAAATTTTGCTTCTGAGCAATGTCTTCTGACACTTCGTTGGTAATGAAAAAGACTAAATCGAGCGAATAAGTTAACTTAAAAAGATTTGGATACGCTAGCAGCTACAGTGGGTCACAACGGCACCACGGAGGATCGAAAATACACTTGACTTGAAGGCCTTTGGTTTGGAGCTTAGTGAAATAAACGAGCATTCCAGAGGGAGTTGATTAATAATACAATGAAGGCAGCAGCAAAACCAAAACATCTTGAAAATATGTATAGTATACTTTAGTAAAAACCATGGAGTAGGAGAGTTTGTTTATAAAGATTAAATAAGCTAATTTATTTTTTGAATATTTGACAGCATAAATACATTTATTTCGTTTTGAACTTCAAGTTTTTCATTTGGTTGATTGATTCAGAACTATTCTGATTTTTAGTTCAATTACAATTATTTTTACAACAGTACTCCGATTGTTTTGTGGTCTATTGTGTGATGATTTGTAAGTAATTGTAAGCGCGGTTCTCGAATATACAATACAATCTAGCTCAGTGGCGATCTTGTTGTATATTTATAGTAGTGTCATCTTCGCAACATTCTTTTCTTCGTCTGGCAGGGTTAGCTGGGAGGTTTGGTTTTATTTATAATGCAATACAGAAAGAATCGCAAAAAAAGGTGCTGTCGATGTTGCCTTGCCATAAAGCTAACTTGTAATAGTAACGTTGTGTAAAGATTTACGATTCGCCCATTCGAAGTGTTACTTAGGTGAATATCTCCCCAACCGGACCAAAACTCTCCTTCATAAATCTCATCTACTTAAAAATTTATTCAAAGATGAATATTTTCATGGAAGACTCTGCTACTTTTTTAAAAAGTTTTTATTTTTCGTCTTCCTTTTCTAACATGCATAAAATGCCAATCAAATGTTTGTCATACCACCAATATATATATATCTTTAAATGAGCTTTAATAAAGCATTAAATTCCTTCCCAAAAAGTAAACAAAATGAAATTTTTTATCAGAGTAGAAAATTTTCTTTTCATGTCTTTCAATATCTATCATGAACATATCTTATATATAATTGCTCGCATATGTGGAATAGAGTAGGATTGTATATCTGCTCGAGTTAGAATGTGCCAGCTTACATAACTGACTGTACTTATTTTTTCCATAAGGCTTCAAAGTGTGACTACCCTTTGTTTTTGCCGCAATTGAATTTGGTCTGGAGAAATATACGTGCGATGTTTGATGATACGCAATAGCAGGAATGGTCACCACCATTTAAAATGCAAAACAAAAGGGAGCTTGAAGCTACATACGAAGCCTTTTATGGATAAACAAATTGCAGCCGGATTTTATGTAAGCAGAAGAAGCACGTACAAGCATTGAGCTTGAACTGGATGTGACGCACGCAATTTGATTGGTTTCTTTATTTTTCACACTCTTTTGTTCACACAATTTTGTTTTGCCTTCCAACTTTATATGCCCTGAGTAGATATTTGAGAAGACCGTAGAAATGTTTCTGGCATCTAGATAAAAAAATTTCACATAAAATAATATATATATATATATATATATATATATAGTATATATATATATATATATATATATATATATATATATATATATCTATTATGTTCTTCCTATGTGCATATGTACTTTTACAACATGAAGTACACCAAATACAAGTTACTTTACCAAACATATATATATATATATATATATATATATATATGGCAAAGAGACTCATGTCTTGGCTAAGGGAAGAATTGATCTACTTTAACATATATCATGCCGAACTTATGTTCAAACATATGGTTTTCAAAATCTGCCATACTACCAACATACTTATCTGAAATGAGTGGTTTTATTACAATAAAATCAGAATGCTTAGTTGGGATAGTAGGTTCTTATGACATCTAAAAACTTAGATATACCAGACATCAAAATATAAGTATATACTTATTACATGCTATGTGTGGCTTGAAGGTATGGTGGAACCTGTCGAAATAACTCAACGAAATTTTGCTGACATGAACTAAATCGCGGCAATACAGGCTCAAACTTTGGAACGTCTAATAAGGATGAAACTGGTTAATATTGCCACATTTAATTTATACTACTATAATACACACACACACACACATTACATATATATATATATATATATATATATATATATATATATATATATATATATATATGAAAAGGCGTGTACTCGTCGAAGAATAAACTAAGATTGTGAGGACTTAAACCCTCAATCATTGAACACAGCCCGATACCCTTTTTCCTACAAGAAAATATTGTGTTAGCATTCCTAAGCATGTAGAGGCGAAGAGGGAGGGACTTGCAGGATGCAACAATCTTCCATACTAAACAAAACATTAATGTAAATACACACAGGACTCCAAGTAGACTTCGCTGATCATCGTGCAACATATCTATACTCTCTGGAATAGTTTATGGCTACTAAGATCCAAGTTGCCGTCTGATTGCGCGACTTGACCCATCACATACTTACAAGGCAATTCAGCCAGTAGACCGGTTTCGTCCTTATTGGGAACTCATCACGTACTGGACAGAAATTGCCGAAGACAGGGCTCGAACCTGGGCACGTCTGCTTCGGAATCTGGTGCTCAATCCACTGAGCCATCTATATAAACAAGGTATATCTTATGTAACTTAAGATCTGTAGTTTAAAATGGCTCGTACAAACTTGTTACATAATAAATTTATAAAAATAACCGATTTACATTAGTTAGTTTATGACTGAAAATTATGTGTAATGTGTAACAGTATGGAGCACCAGACCTAAATATCTTGTGGTTCGATTCTGTCTCGCAATTTCTGTCCAAGTACTTGAGCTCATTAAGACAAACCATTGAATTGCCTTTCTACATTATAAAATTTAGTTTATACTGATATGTGTAAGTAATAAATTGGTTAGGGTGCTTATATCAAGACCAAAACTTTGTTTATAATAATTGTTATCACCGCCCATGCAAATCACCAACGTTACTTTTATACATCGTCTGCAAAATTTTGTTACCCAAAAAATGTCCCACTAAGCTTGAAATTTGGAATGTTATAATGGTATGAATGTTTGCCAATTTGGCTTAACAAGAATGTGTCATATCCTCCTCTAAAATAATAAACATTCGTACCTGCTGGTCCAACTGAACAAGATTTTCAATTACACGTTTTACCACACTGCGCACGGATCGTACCTCCGGACATTTCAGCCAATCTCGGGCTTCAATACCACGACGGAGCATTTCATTGAATTCACTACTTTCTACACGTACAAAGGCGCTTAAAAGAAACCCAGCTGACTTTCTCAGTCCTTCAGCAAGAGGTCCGGCAGCTGTCGGTTTTACATCTAAAGTTCCGAATGAATTTGACCAAAAGATGGGATTGTGAGACGGTGGTAAACTATCCTTTGTATTTGTCGAAAGCGGCTTTCTGTCCGTTGTTGCAGCCAAAAGATTTTTGTTACCTGAGTTGCAGAAAGTTAATTTCAAATGTGCAAAATATTATAAAATATTTATTCTTTGATGGGCACAATTAACTGAAAATGGCAAAGACTGTCGTTTACAAGTAGCTAATTTTTCCCTACATCAAATGATGACTAAAAGAAACCATTCAAATATATTCTAACTAATGAATACCTCATGCACATAGTAATATAAAATGGTAGAAAGTAATATAAAAAAACCAAATTGGCGGCAATCATAAAATAGCCAAATCGAATTTTGGACTGCGTTGCCACAAATCCCGTAGAAAAAATTTTAGGTTTTGATTTAGAAAATCGGAGCAATTTCGTTTATTTTTAATTCTGTATAAATTTGTGACTTCAAGACATACACAGTTACAATAACTCGTACAGTAATTCCTACTAAATACAAAGTAAAAATACATCAATTACGAGCATTCTAGCAGCAAATTACTGTCAATAAGTAGGTGTACAGCAATAACTATAAAACAGTGAAAACCACAGGGAAGATGTATGGCTGATATTGCTTTTCGTTATCGTTTACTCGGCCTAATTTGCGTATTCAACATAGATATATGTGAATTGCCTTTTAGGTCGCATCCGCTCCTTCTTTAACCACGATTCTCTTCATATTCACAAGATTTAGAAATTTAAAAAAATTTATGACTGGTAAGCACCAAATTTTAAATGTTGTGTTCAATGATCAATTGATGGACTGCTTATAGTTTGATAGGTAAATTAACCGAGATTTAAATAACTGTCCATTAAAAGTCATCGCTAAGAAATATTATCTAAATTTGAAACACAAAAGGGTATGATATATTTTATACGCATTACAAGAACGATATATTATGGGCTTTGGCGCAGTACCAGATCCTACACACGGGTTGTCAATAAGCTAGAAATGCAAGTGTCGATGGGATTACAGTTTTTGTTAACGCTGATTTTGAAATATCCTCATTGTACTATATGAACAAACTTGGTCCAAGGTACGCCATGCCTAATACAAAAATATGAAGAGAATTTCGAATATGGAGAAAATTATCATCACATTCCTGATAAAACTAAACAAACAGTTCACCAGCAGTAAAAGCAAAGTTGAACTTGCCAGGTCGACGTAAATCGGCCTCAGCCAATTCATCTGCCATACCCAAGAGGTGGCCCACTGTTCCAGAATTCGCCCAGTCTAGTGCCAATTTCGCCAACAACAGAAAATCACAACCCAATTGTATGCAATCCACACGTAGCAGTTCATCTAATTCTGGTATACACAGCTTTTTCCGTCTGTATGGGAGTGGTGAGAACAGCTTGTTTACTGGTAGAACACTGCATACAGTCGAGTCGTTTACGTTAGCAGAACTACCAATTGACGTCGGAGACGCTATAAAACGGAATAAAATAAAGTGAATATTAGAAACAGTAACTACGAAAAACCATTTTAGTCGCTTGCACACAGAGCTTCAGTGGAGCTTAGGGTGAAACTGCTGATAAACTTGTCTTTCTACTGGACCAATCGTGGATCAATAAAAACAGCAAGAAACCCAGGGTTTGTGACAGTGGCAATTATGCTATGACACTAAAAGATAAAGTCTCCAGACCCCTTTGCGCTATATTTTCTTGCGTAAGTGTATATAAAAAAAGAAAATAATGACAAAAATCTGTAGAATTGACTACAGCACGAATGGCTGTTTTCAAAGGAGAAAGGCGTAACCAGCTAAAGCTAGCGAATATCAGGATAAAGTTTCCGGTGAGCACAGTGATGATTTCTTTTACCGCCACATAGAAAACCAACAAATGATGAAATCAAAATGAGGCAACAGAAGATTGCAGATTTCTAAAAAAATTAACAAACCATTTACAAACTCACGTTCTCGTTCAACAAAAGGAAAACAGAATATATGGTAATGTTCTCGTGTGCAAAGATATACATAAATTTTGTCCGATACACGAAAAAAAATTTCTCATTTTCACCTCAAGAAACTATATTTTCCAAAAGCAAAACAAACTGAACCTTTAAGCGGTGAGAGTGCTGAAATAGGAAAATATCCAATATTTTCTACGGATTAACTACAGTTCCAGCTTAATGTCCGTACATGCATTTTCTGACTGTATAAGTCGAACAGCCTTTTGTTTGTTCATAGTACTCTATAAACTGCATTTTCTAAGATTAATAAAGGCAATGTCTAGTTAGCATATGTGTGCGATTCTAAACTTTTACAGAAATACATCCACTTCTATTTTCTTCTGTGTTATGGGAGAAACAGTGTGCTTCATAAATGGCATTATCAAGTAAATTGTCCACATTTATAGTCATACACACGTGCGTTTCCTTTAAGTGCGGCTAAAAAACCTTATCAATAAAACCAGCATTAATTTCGCCTTCGTCTCAACTCTGTCTATTTCATCTGATGTGCATTTCAGATACAGGAATACTGTTTCACCTTTCAAAACCCTCTCTCTATTTTTGTGACTAGTCTAATTTGTTCATTATTACAACAATACAATACATAAAATAAACGAAGATCTCGATCTTCCGCTCGGTGGGATCCACGAGTCAATGACAATAAGGCATAGTTAACTCGGTCTCTCCACTAATTCCTATCTGCCGCTAGACTCCGACATATGTTAGCCAATTCAATTGTCTTTTGGTTAGTGAGAATACGATTCGTCGTGAATACGCGACCGATATCGCGAATAGTAGCCGATAAAAACGATGGCTGGTTTATCTATTCTGCGGTTCTGGCAAATAACAGGAATTATTCCAGTGGTCTGGTGAGCATGATGTGAATTGGGCCTTCTCGAACAGTGGCCAAACTAGCACAATCTTACTTTACTTTACTGCGAATGACTCCTTTTGGAGGATAAGCCGGCTCCATGACATTTCATGGAGTTTCTTGGGAATTTGGTACAAGTGGTGTCCCCTCACCACTCGGCTTTTGGATCGAGGACGCACCTCTAGCCTTTGCACATCCAAGCGCAGTCTGCAAAGCAGCAGTAAGTTGTATGGTTGCCGGTGGCTGTTGAGAGCTCATTCGCCATTCGGAAGTACGGGGTACCGTCCAGGAGTCCATGTAATCCTGTGGCTGTTGAACCCTTTTGTGGCGGGGAACACACGCCGAGTCATGGTGCTGTCGTCGGGCTCATGTGGTATTTTATAGGAGATCCGATTGCCGGTCGGAAATCCACCACGCCCTGGTATCAACATCCGTTGGTGCATAATCGACGTATCATAATAATGTTCGCAGGTGACGGTATGCCAAAAATGGCTATACATACACACTGAACTTCAAAAACCAGCAGATAAACTTATTGAAAACAAATAATGGCTTTCTGAAGCTCGCCTCCATTTAATACTTTCGGAATACCACTGTCAGAATATTCTAAATCAACAAGCTAGCCTCTACTACTGATTTCCATTCCGTGGAGTGATCTAGTGACCTTAACAAGTACTGCATCGACAATATAATTACATAGAGTGTGCATATAGAGACATCATTGTTGAATGCTGGAGCCAAATGAAAAAAGCAGAGGCCCTTACTAGTGCGAATGCATGCCGATAATTCATTATAAAAGACACCAACATTTAGCATATCTCGCCATAGGCTTACACGCAAGACATAATCAAAAGCAGTTAAATAGTTTAGAAAAGCAACAATAGTTAGTCGCTGATACCATTAATACAACTAAAGGGTGCGATATTATGCATGAGTTTTGTCCGCGCACCCTATTCCCGATCGAACCCCTGTCTGAGTTGGCCCAGCTCGGTACTTTTGTTTTTCGCATATCTTTCTGAGGATAATAACAGCGCCCACTCTTGATGCAGCACAGAGCAAACTGGGAACACGGTAGTTGATATAAATAATAGTGTTATCGTTTATGTGGACAGGCACACAAAAAACGCCTCCTACTCGTTTGGGAAGGATTCCTCAGTCCAAATTGCGGTAATTAGCCTTTATATATTTTTATGAAAATATATTCCATCGCACTTTAAAATTCAGAAGAGAGGTCATCGCTTATGGCAGCTATATGAAAGCAAGTCTCGGTAACTTCATCAAAATTAGAAGTTGTGATGCCTAACTCGTGAAAATTTCGAGGGATCAATTCTTTGTTAACTACAAGTTTTCCTTACGCGGTGGATTAAAGACTTTTTTGACGTTTGTGCCAAGTTGGGCTCCAGAAACTGTATTCCATTGGCAGGATGACTATTGCTAATATGTCAGCTCTGAATGTGCAACTTAAATAGGTTGTTACGCTTCGATGCTGCTTTCAATTCATTAACAACATTAAACCAGTATTGCTCTTCATCTGCTACTTGACTAGCAGTAACCGCTTTTGGATACGTGCGAGCCAGATTGTGATCTCCTCGTAATTTTGCAGCAGATATCACAGTTTAATGAACTTTATTTTTTTTATAAGGATAACAAACACGAGTTCAAGGTTTATCGTAGGAAATTAAACCGAGGCTTGCTTAATCGTTTCGTTCATAGCGCTCCCGATGCTACTTGGTACACGATCGGCTGCAGGCACAGGTGGACTAGTAAAAGCATAGTAGTCCCTGAATAGAATGCGTTATTGTACCCATTTCCAATGCACGAATACTCGAACGCAATTCAGGCTGCCGCATAGAACTGACAGACGACAGTGGACAGATACAATAATTGAGCTATTACAACAACCCCGATACGCTCTTGCGTCTTGTGCAGAAGGCAGCAAACCTATGTTTACCAGTGTGTCCGATCTGAGCACAATGTCATACCATCTTCCCGTCTGCATTAATTGCCTCATTGCGAGATGCCGCTCTTAGTTTTGGACGGTTGAGATGAGCAAAGCCAGATTAAGATTACGAGCAAAGTAGAAAAGCCAGATGTCGTGATCACAGTAATATTTTCCATTATCCATACTCCTACAGCTCAATTTCCGCGCAGTCCTGACCCAGTTTGGCCTTGAAATCACCGATAATCTCTAAGATTTCTGAACTACGCTCAAAACCATATTTCAAATCTGATATATTTTTAAGGATATCATTATTTTCAAGAGTAGAATAGCTGAGCGTTTGTGCGTTCAAATCTATGATTCAGAAAACCAGCTTTGCTAAAACGGAACTTGGCATAAGCTCGACGATAATTTGTCAAGGAAGGTTGTAGCTGTAGCATTGGATAGAAGAAATACAACACCATGTGTAATTGTATCACTCTTGCATTGGGATGAAAAATGGATAACAATCGCACAAATCAAAACTAGTTAGTCACATGTACTAGAGCGTATTGACTATCAACGTTCATCGTCAAAGGCGATGGTTAACTGACTATCGGGGATCAAATCGCATTGCATGCATATGGTCAGCTAAATAAGATCTGCGGACATCACTTTTAGAATTCGCATATATATTGTACTTGAATGAGAATTTCAGTTGCCAAATTTCTATGCAGTCACAAGCATAACAGTTTTGTAGCTTTTTGCGACATTTATGTAAGTGTTATAACTGAACAATCATTTATTGCGCAGCTGGAAATAACAGTTATTCAAATCGAATTTACATACTTTGGATGAGCACCAATCAAGCCATATAAAACCAGTCACACAGCACAGCAGAACTACCGTCAGACGCAACTAGTGTTCATATGGTTTGTTGCGAACTAACAGATATACAACTAGTATTAGGTATGGCGTACATAGTAATTAGTTCATATATAACCAGAAGGATATGCAAAAGTCATCATGAGCAACAGGTGTAATATCATGTACACACGCATCTCGTGTTTACCGGCCACTCATCATGTAGTGGGATCCCGCACTACACGAAAACCAAATTATAGATTTGGTCAAGAAATAAGAGACAATTGAACGATGTAATCTCCTATACGCATGTGTATTAAAGGAATAATAGAAGCAACTTCATGTAGTCTTTGTCAATGCGACTTCAAAGACAACTCACTATACATAATATATACCGAGACTGTAAATTGTACCAATATTTTCGTTTTGGATATGGGCCAATTCACACTAAAATTGATAATAACAACAAACTATGAAAACCTGCTACTCAAGAAAAACCATATAACCTGGCCTCATATTTCTTGGTAATCAAGATATCATTCAATAAAGAAATAATAGTTATTTGGATAGATATTTTTACATGTTAAGCCGATTTATTCTGCATTTCCCGAGTGTGCGTATTTGGTAACAATTGTACTGCTTCTGAATTTTTATTGGCAATTATTTTCTTTGCGACATTTAGTGATGTCTGTTTAAGGACAACTCGCTTTACCTGCTGTATATACACGTCTGCTACTGATTCGCATAAAAAAATGCAACGATAATTTATTTTATTTTATATAAAGTGCTTAATAAATGCTTTCACTGACCAGGTTTTGCGTGGAATAGACAAGTTATTTGTGCACACTTGGTGCCCTGTTTGGTTTACATGATCAGCAATTGCTGATTTAGCGGTTGAAATCACTCTTACCCGAATTCACTTTCGGAGTATGTGAGATATATTTTATCGATTAGCTGTATCTTGGCGCGTTCAATGTACGCATGACCGTACATTCAATCACCGTTCTTAATCAAATATTTGCAGAAAGACAGTTTGATCCTCTGTTAAAAAATATGACCTCTGATTTAAAGTTTTTATTTGTTTAACATTTGTACAAATCTTTATCGTGATTCAATCTATTCTTCTTATCATTATTTATGTCTGAATATCTCCATGTAAAGGTAGGTTCAGTGAAACATTAGTATTTTCTGCTGCTACGCAAACCAGGCAAGGTCTCATGTTAGCAGCAAGAAATGTATCAGTATAGTGGTTCATTTGCAGGATCTTCTACAAATGCTCTCTCTTCATCGACTTCGTGAACGGATAATATCTTTCTAACTCAGTTTTTCAATCTAAACTTCCAACTATTCACGTGTAAATTTCGTAAGCAAGAAAAAAGGAAAATTTATCACTTCGAGAAAAACACTGCGCTAAAGAATTGTTGCTGAGTAGTCGTGACATTATGGAAATTCAGATCACAGTTAAAGGCTACTATTAAGGTTTAACTAAAGTAATCAACTAAGAAATAAATTCACAAAAATTCAAAGCAGCAACAGTGAGTGCAACAGAACAAAAGAGAAAAAAATCAATTAAAATCCATTTCTCATAGAGACACGTAGATGAACCTCGAAATCTTCACACTGATGTAAATATACATGCTACAACATTCGAAGAATTTGGAAATGTTATTCTATCAGTTGATGCTCATAATCTAGACATTATATAAATTATAAATGACTTATAAATACAGACGAAACAGAATGAAAAAGAATGGCGCAATCAACGCGGAGATAAAAATACAATTTATTCTCAGAAAAGTGTAGAAACAGGTCCTGACAGCAGAATCATAAACCCTAAAATAAATTCACAAAACAAACCAATTGAGACAAAGCCCGCAACACTATATGTAAAACGAAAGATACACAAGGATCATAGAACTGATGAAATTCAAAAAATACGTCAAATAATGTCAATGATAAACACCCAATAGCAATTGTCAGATGATTTATTATGGAAAATTATGCAGCCAATTTAAAGCATACTGCTTAAGATAATTTAACATTAACAAAATAACTAAATGCAAGTATGTATTAGGTTTTGCGAACCTATTAACAAATTAGTTCAGTTGTGACCAGAAGGATAAAGGGCGTAATACCGGCTCCTACTGATGAGTCGCCAGTAAGCACGAAACGAATGTGCATGAGATTATACTTTCCGTTCATGCTGCTGTGGTTTTTCTTCTGGTCACAACTGAACTAATTTGTTAATAGGTTCGCAAAACCCCTAGCCATACTTGCATATATATTAGTTCTTCGCAACAAACAGTATTTAATTGTAATATATTGAATTGAATGATGTCATGCTTACCGCAAAATGTGATAATTGATATCGATGAAGGCCAGAATGTATGGTTTAACTGGAGTAACAGGTGTTCGGAAATTGTTGTAATTCTCAACTTGGGTGAACTTTAGCATAAATTTATATCCATCAGGTTGGTATCATGTACCGACTCGGAAACCAAAGTGTTAGTATTCGGTACTCATCGATTTCAAAAGGTATCAGTTACTAACACAATAGCCATAGTGTTAGTATCCTTTACAGGCTCGGTATATATATTATATAGTGTGAGTTAGCATTGAAGTCGTATTGTCGTTGACTTTAGATTATGTTAGCTTCACTATTACAAGTTTACACATTCGTCTAGGAGATTGTACCGTCCTATTATTCCACATTCTTCTACCAAATATATAGTGGTTAAAAGGCGTAATACCGGCTCCTACTGATGAGTCGCCAGTAAGCACGAAACGAATGTGCATGAGATTATACTTTCCGTTCGTGCTGCCTTTGGTTTATCCTTCTGGTCACAACTGAACTAATTTGTTACTAGGTTCGCAAAACCTAATACATACTTGCATATATATTAGTTCTTCGCAACAAACAGTATTTAACTGTAAAATAACTAAATACCAAGCACGATGGAAATAAAACAATATCTCGTTTGAGCTAAAATCACCGTTTACGAACATACCACAAAAAAATACAGCGACGATCCTTTGCGCCTTAATTCAAAGCAAATATTCAGAATGTCTGATTCGTATGAACGAAACCTAGCAAGTCATATTAGCCTGATTAACAAATGTTCAGTTTCTAATTGATGACGAGGTAGAAGGGCAGTTAGACAGAGCTGACTGCCTTATTAAATTGGTGGAATAGTGCAAGTATATAAGTGAATAACTGCCTTTTTTATCATCATCATCATGGTTGTGAGTTTAGTTATATTCTTGTTTAAACTTTTGACTACATGTACACAAATCTATATGCTTTCGTTTTTCTTTATTTTCGATCGACCATATGAGTGGTACTGTTTTCGGATATGAAGTCATATTTTTAGTTGAACAATTGAGCTAGTGTATATTTTTATTTATAATTTTCGACCACCAATGTTATAAGTGTTATAAAAATTTTTAATTAAGTTTTGTTATTTCAAATTTATACTATATGTATATATTTTGTTTATATCGATTTAGTTAATTCGTCGATTATTTGGGTCACGAAGATGGCCAGAATGGCGTAGAGCAAGGGAGAAAGAGAAAGAGAGCCGCATGAAGATTACTTGGTTAAGCTTTTGTCTTGCACGATTTTTATGGAAACGCCACTTATCGAGAATTATACTATGAGACTATATTAGTGAACAATGTTTCTAACTTTTTTGTCTCTAAATCATGTTATTGAAGTCATTATCTGTTTGTCTTGAATTATTCATGGGAACAGGAGCAGTCGTTCTAGCTGTGTTAGGATAACTGTACCAACGATAGAAGGGAAGGAGCTGAAAATATTGAAGTTAAATTATGGCGACGAGTCAGCTATAGTATGATGGAGCAACTTGTGGTGATTCAACGGGCATTTGTCATTACAGTGAGTATTTCCGTCAACTCAGAGTTGTTGATGCACACATTTATCATCTAGAACAAACCGTTCTATGAAAAATTGGTGAACAATTCATGCTATGTGGAAAATATGTATGCAATCTATCGTTTATTATTCCAAAAGCTGTCGATACCAGTCAAATTTTATAACAGGCCAGTAAAGCTGGCCCATATATGAAATTTACGTTTGAGAAGAAGAAAAAGAACTACGCCAGTTTGACAAGATCGATGAATAAGAAATTACCGTAAATGGGATAATACAAGAACACCATATCAATATCTTGCAAGAAGAACCTGGTACATAAAATAGTTGACTAAGTTAGAAAAATATGCGCTGAGAACAAAGTTGAGGAGTTAGACTATTCGAAGAAAATCTTGCAAATGAATAGCTAGCCTGAAAAACGTCAATATTGTTGCCTGATTTACTGATAGAGGTGCCAAGATAAGTAAACTTGTCAACTAAGGCAAGATCTTCAATTTGTGATTGAGAATTGGAGTGAATGGCTGGTGATCCTAAATAAATATCTTACATTTAGAGGGTGCGAATTTCACACCGAAGGATGGAACGACGACTATTTATCTAGTTAAGATTTCCTGATCAGAATCTCGCACGTAGAATAATAACACAATATCGTCTGTATTGTTAAGATCGACTCATCTACCATCCGAGAGAACTTCGACATCTGCATCCCGAACGTATGGAATAGTATTGTTAATAACATTTATTATTATTATCATTATATTAGACAAATGTGGAGAAAGACTGCACTTAAGTTGGCGTGTTATTAAATTTCAAGCTAGCAATAATGTGACAATAATATGAATTGGGCGCCTAGTTTCAAGAATCTCCGTAGATATTAAAGAGAGGCAATGACTATTACTACGAGGGCCTGCAATGCCACATACAGTAGTTCTTGCGTTGCACACGTTGGAACTTATTTCCGTCCTCAATAAATTCGAATTTTCACCATCAAGACCAGTTAACTCTGATTTTAGAATATCTTCACATATTTGTTGGAAAGACAACTGCTCGCGTTTGCTTACATCTATTTAAGATTTATGCCCATTTCTTTTCCTGGAAAATTTCGGTGCAAATCTAAAGAAGATAAGTGCATGGTCAGAGTGGGCATGCCTTTCTCAAAACGAACGACAGTCACAGACGCAACAACGCCATCTAAGACTAATTTCTATATAAACTATTTGACTCCACAGGTGTTCGGGTGCTGGAGGACGCCATGTGGCGCAACATCTTACATTACGTCTTATGGTTGTGCTACATTAGTATAGTTTATGCTGCGAGCATCTATTTAACAGTCGTTCACCACTATCGCAGTGGATTCAACTTAAAGTGCTTCTACGACATAAACGAAATTCTGCATTTCCTGAACGCCAAACTTGGGCATTCTTGTCACCCATACCCAAGACTATATTTAAACTTCTTGCTCTACTTAGTAAAGAGATAAATTCAGAGTAAAAGGCATTATTGCTGTCATCCGTGCTGCAATCGATGAGAGCATATGCAGAAACAACGAAAAGGCAACGTTGATTACGATTGATGGTATTGATTTTAACAGATGTCTTTAAGCATGCCGCAAAAAGTCGGCTGTTTACAGGGATCCATTCAGTTTAACAAGCTTCAGCTAGTGAGCTAAGGAAAATACCGACGCCCCATTTACCGGCTTGAGAAAACTCCGTTGAACCATGAGTTCGAAGACAATAACGAGTAGATAAGGATGATGCGCCCAGTTCTGTAACGTTTGTAGGATCCTACATTCTGGTTTCAGATACGTAGCATATATCGATTCCGAATTTATCCAACGTACGTACAAGGACTTCTTGTGGTCCAGCTTGTTTTAATGTTTGCACATTAAATGCGCTGACGTTACATAATACCAAATCTAGCTTTAATGAATGGTAGTTTGTTTGAACTATTTTAGATATCTGACATTCCGACATTTGGCTCAGTTGCATGAACAATATCCACCATAGTCATAGCATCTAAAAGAGCGATATTGCTAGATTGAGAAGAGAAAAGAGAAGAAAAAGAGACAGAAATGGAGATGAAGATGTCTACAGTAGCCTAATTTCGCTTATTTACCCTGTACGAATCAACAGATAAGGCGAACATTTTGACCCTGCGCGACAGCCAATGAAATATTGTTTCTTCATATTACTCATGGTTACATATTGGCTTTAAAAGAACACTAGATCGTCCATTCCTAGTGGGGATGGTTTTCATTCAGAGATTTCCTTCTCTTACAAAATCTGTCAACAAAGGCTGATGAACACTATCTTTCCAAGTGCCAGTGGCCAGTTTCATTGAGCATCCGAAATCTGCACTTCGCCTCTGGCACGCTTGCTTTCATTTGCCACTAAGTCTCACTGTGTAGTTAAATCAAACTCGAGGCTTCATATGAAACTGGATAATGACTGTATCACGTCATAAACGTCATAATGATATGACGTGATAAAGTGAAATCCGCAAGGAAGCTGTATTGCTGATGTCGCCTTGCCCGAATGCTAACTTGGCCATAATGGTGTTGTGGAGAGGTTTAGTTTGCCTCATTTCTGTGAGTTATCCTGATAAATTTACTCATAGTAGCAAGGTATTCCGTCTCTCTCTGCCTCTCACTTTCTCTCTTTCTCGTAAATCGCACTAATAATTTGTCTAAATTCACTTATATACTTTTTTCAATCCTTATGGTTATATGGAAGTGAAACATTAGTCACATTTGACTTCTGTGTGGTTGGACATGATGATGATGATGGATAATGACTGTATCCCATTAGACCTGGCAATGTTTATCCTAACAATACTGGGCTGATTAGCTTGTGCCGGTCGGTTGTCAGGCCGGAAATTTCTATAGCTACAAGCCGAAGTAAATCATCGGCGTATTCTCCGTCTCAAAGGTGGCCAATGCAACATAGCGGAATTTGCCTCATTTTTTCAACCAATCAACTACGCCACAAAGGCTACGCAGTGAATGCAAATTTCAATTATATACCAGCATATGTTTTGGATCATTTATTTTTTAAGGTATATCCAATTCGGCATCGCTTTAAATCTGATATTCAAATTAGCCACAATCGATTTTTAGTTATGAGACCAAAAGCTAATTTGAACATTAGGTCGAAAGCAATATCAAATAAGATATAAACAAAAATAACGTATTTTATCTATATTTTCTTATAAAAAGGCCATCAACTGGCATATCTTCTACTCTTATTAAAACAGTAACAATTTCTTGAAGTTAAAAACGCAACGATAACTAAGAATTGCAAAACAACAAGTCAACTGTTTGAATTAAGCCAATTAAGCCTCTTTACACAAAGCGATACACAACAAATCTACCATAATCCCAGTACACGCTAAACAACTTTCGAAATAGGATATTGCATGCTCCGTATGCCTATGAATTAGAACGAGCTTCATAAAAGGTGCAATTATCCACTAATAAGAAGGCTGTTAAATTAACCTACCGCAAGGTTTTAATTTTGTATTATTTTCAATTCATAATGGCGTTAACGAGACAACGCAGCCTATAATGTCAAGTGCACCTATGATAGCAGTAGTTAGATTTGTGAAAGGAAATATAAAAAAGTACTATACGATACTTACACATTGATCGTCTGCCACAAACGGCACTTGGCGGAGACCAGTCGAAACAGTTCGTCATTGCTACACCAACATATTCTGGATTAGCCATTTCCGCAAGCTTGTGAAAATATTCAGTCAAAAACTGAAGAAACACAACGACAAAGCCTTCACGAATTTGGTACAAACAGAAATCGACACAAAATCCGGGCTCTTGCGCAAATATCAGATCTGGCTTGATGAATTCCTTTGAAATAAGCAAAATTAGTAAAGATAATGTAATTTATGCTTGTAAAATGAAACTAGCAGCTCAAGTAATAAACGTGCACTAGGAAAACAAACACGTCTAATATATAGTTTAATCATATAACAATGTTTAAATAATTGAGATTGCAAAATAGACCAGATCTGTAAATTACTTAACAAATGATATTAAATACTAGTTATATAAGCTAACGTTTGTTTACAAAATTCAAGTTTGAAGGAGCAGCATTAACAGAAAAAAATGGATTATAGTGATTTTTCAATAAGATTACGATTGCTAAACCATTCCATAAGCAAAACATTAGCGCTTGGTGTAAAAGCCTTATATCCGAATAAATAGTGAACAATAAATGATTCTTAAATAAGCATCATTCTGGTCACAACCGAACTAATTTGTTACTAGGTTTGCAACACCTAATACATACTTGCATATATATTAGCTCTCCGCAACAAACAGTATTTTACTGTTATATATTGAATTGAATGATGTCATGCTTACCGCGAAATGTGATAACTGATATCGATGAAGGCCACAGTGTATGGTTTAACTGGAGTAACAGGTGTTCGGAAATTGTTGTAATTCTCAATTTGGGTGAACTTTAGCATAAATTTATATCCATCATGTTGGTATCATGTACCGACTCGGAAACCATAGTGTTAGTATCCGGTACTCATCGATTTCAAAAAAGGTATCAGTTACTAACACAATACTCATGGTGTTAGTATACTTTATAGACTCGGTATATATATTATATAGTGTGAGTTAGCATTGAAGTCGTATTGTCGTTGACTTCAGATTATGTTAGCTTCTCTATTACAGGTTTACACATTCGTCTAGGAGATTGTACCGTCCTATTATTCCACATTCTTCTACCGAATATATAGTGGTTAAAGGGCGTAATTCCGGCTCCTACTGATGAGTCGCCAGTAAGCACGAAACGAATGTGCATGAGAAATTATACTTTCCGTTCATACTGCCTTTGGTTTATCCTTCTGGTCACAACTGAACTAATTTCTTACTAGGTTCGCAACACCTAATACATACTTGCTTATATATTAGTTCTCCGCAACAAACAGTATTTAAGCATTAGATGTTTGATCGGCAGAATGTGAAAGATTTGAATAATTACTTTATTTTTCGGACCATAAGGCGCTTCTTATATATAAGAGCCTTTCCTTCACACATAAGGCGCACCGGAACTTAAGGCGCATTTAAGACACATTACCAATAATAATTTTTATCACATTAATTGCGATTGGTACATACGACAGACAAAATGCAATGCTTGGGATCTTTAACATCTGGTAGTCTTTCACTGTTGCCGACAAGACATTCAAAAAAATACTTTTTTGAAAGACGTTTCGACGTTATTGAAAAACTATTTCGTTCAGGCAGGAATGAGCAGTGAAGCTTCATCCATAAAAAATGTGACAATTACTGTGGCATCCTAACTAGCAATACCCATAGCATTAGAATCGGCGCACGATTCTTATTTTGATTCAGCCATCTCATGTGAAGCCTCGAGCTCTATTTTACTGCACAATTAATACTTAGTATAAAACACGCAGTCTCGGAAGGGGAGAACAATTAAATTTTGATTTTGGGGATCATCTGGTGGATTACAGAACTATTCTATAAAGATAATAAACTTTTCGTGATCTTATTCAATATATAATTTATCTTTAAACTAATCACAGTTATTTTATGTTTTGATTCATAGTGGCAAGCAACGTAAGTATAACGATTATTGAAAAATTATAACAGAAACAAAAGAAAATAACTCGTAACAAGTTATTGCTCTAGTCTTGATTCGCGTCGTGTATTTTACAACAATGAACAAAACTTAAACAGTACTTTAAAAAATTACTCAGTAAAGACAATATATGTTGAGTTTTAATTTTAGCGAGCATAAGTACAATATACACTTCTTAAATGAACCATGGAAAATGTTAGCCAGCGTAATTTGAAATTGATTTACGAGCATACCTTTAGCATAATAAGCGACTTCTTGAACTCAGAGGCTAATGTAGCGCTAAGTGTGTGAAGCAGTTCGATATAAGGAACAGACTTTATAGAATAACGTCCGAAATTCTCCTCCGTCGCCCGTTGATCTAATCTGTTAAAATAAACGTGAAAATGCAGCGTAATAGAAAAAAACTAGAGTATGAATGATACTGGCGCATTATCTCGAAAACATACGCGAGCGTAGAAGTGTAATTGCATGACTTTATTAACAATGACGTTTTTAACTAGAAATGACGACCTGGTAGTCAGCTTTAAAGCAACACAGCCGGAAAGTACTGGTTAAGCGATAGCCTATCATGCTAGTATGCGACTATTTATAGTTCTGTGGGCTTGCAGATGCGTTTAAGCGACTATGTTTCAATGTTCGTTGTATACTTTTGTCTTTCTGATTTTAAACTCTTCGTAATCCGCCTGACATTTCGCTCAAATCCCCACAATTTTCATGAAAAGTGTGTCTTCTGTGTTTGCTTAATTTGGAATAATTGCTTAGGGCCTCTAACGATATTTCCAAAAAATAGAATACGAAACGTCAGACCAAGTAAGAAGAGCTTCAACTAAAAAATCACTAAAAAGTAAAAACTTCAATATAACTAAATTGATTATTTTTCATTCTTTGTCAATAAATTATGAACAAAGGAGCGTTTGGTTATATGAATAATAAAATTTCACCATTACTCTCAATTTTTAATCCGATAAAAAATGGATAAATTGTATAGTATAGACTAAGTTATCTTGCATTAGGTGTGGACAACAATTTATGAAAAACTGTAAAGGAACAGATTGGCGTATCTTTCCCGACGAAAAGTATGGCGATCCACGGTCAGTTAGGTCTTCTACAACAAGATTAATAAGTAAACGGCCGTTGCCCTAGTTTGGATTAGTGAAACAATATCCTCGTTGACGGTATGCTTAACAAATAGATGCTTTCAAAGGTTTACTTGTGAAGAATGTCTGTCGATTTAAAAAGGTTTTTCGATAAGAAATTGGTGCCTCCCGAAAAACAGTCTACTAGACAATTCGCGGACTTAAACTGAAATCCGTCAAATTTGTTTAACTTGTCGCAACCAACCATTTCGGCCTTCGTTGGTCATCCACCTGTCGCCTTATGGCAGCGCAGCTTACTAGGATGTTGTATTGAAATGTCGTATCTGAAAGCCACATCACGTTGGGCTAGCGTTTCGATTTCGAAAACCAAAAATCATCATCAGAGCTCGGTCCACATTCACACAAATATTTTATCAATTGTATGAATAAGGAACAAGCTCTTATGATGATTCCTCGATACTTGCCAGTGCGCTGAGAAAAATTGATTAACCGGGAACAAACCGCGTTAACAATTTCGAGGTCGTATTTAGAAAATAACTAGGGAGGCCGAAGCAATTCTAACCGTTAAGTTAAGTTAGTTTGAAATGCTGTGTGACAAACTTTATTTAAATAGCTGTTCTTAAAGACCACGCTATTAATAATTTTGTAATTAGACAGCATGTTTCAAACCCACGAACAAGCAACTATTAATCTGCTTAAACGCACCCGTTTGAAACTAAATAACTAGAAAGCAATACTCAAGCCAATATCAAAGGGAATTGGCTTGGATTTGCTCACTAGATTTATTGCTACAACGCGAAATACCCCGTACAAAATGAGGTAAAATAATCATTGAATTTCATTAAATTAGCTAGGAAAAGGGCACCCAGGAATATCAAATAAATATTCAACATAATTATTTTACAAATTCAGTTAGCAAGTAGTGGCTTAATTAAGTTTAGTTCATAAGGATAGATCAGCTACTTTTGGGCGGTGAAAAAGAGACATGACATCAAGACAGCTTTGAATGCAAAAGTGAGTCCAAAAATGTAAAATACGATAAAAATGCATGCATACACACATGCAAAATGCTCATACACATACCTACACACACATGCATATGTATTTGACTATGTTTCAATTTAACACAACTCCTCAGAGTGGTATGATGTCCGCTCTGTAATGACAGATATAGGATTGTTAGTTGGAACGTTTTTCGAAATTGAAGTTGTTTAGGATAAAACTGAAGTAAAGAAAGTCAGAAAAACACGTTGATATACAAATGAAATTTTCACGTAGTGCGCGGCTCAAGTGGCGTAGTGGAGGAGATTCAAGACTGAATAAAATGTGCCACGATTCGAGACCCTTCCTCAACAAATAAGGCCGAAGCCAGTGTATTTAATGAACTAAGCTTTCTATTGTCCACAATGTGTAATTTTTTCTAACATATTTAAAATAAGATCCTATCATTATTATTATAAATGACACACACACACACTGATATATATATATATATATATATATATATATATAAATATATATATATATATAAATATATGCTACCAGTGTGTGTGTGCAAGAAAAGTCTATATGTTGATACGGTTATTTGACGCGTGACGTTCAGTAAGATGGAAACACATTTGGATTGCTTATTCTGTTTTTTTATTCAAGTGATGCTTGAAATTTAGTAAATCCTGGTACGGGAAATATTGACTTAATCAAATGATTACTAACACAAAATAACGTCATCTTGGATAAACCCCTGCTATATATTGCTACTATTGAATACCCAAATAAACCCATGTAGCAGTTCCATTTTTAGGTTGCACTTTATATAGTTCTTATAAGGGACACTTTTATTTCTGTATGTAAAGAACGATATTTTCCGTTTGACTGTTATATTTATTGATGCTTACAATGGTAGATTAAGAATAGACTTCATCTTTGTTAATGATTCGATTTTGTTGAAACAGTCTTTTCAGATAGTTTTGATTCTTCACTTATACATGTTACCTAATTTGACAGGATGCAGGCATGCCCAAATTTAACGTGTTGTAATTATTGGAGAACAAAGAATTTATACTTTTGTCAATCATATGACTCTCTCTGGTACTATTCTACAAAACTAATAAACTTAGCGTGATTTTATTCAATATATAATTTGTCTTGGAGCTGAACACTGGTATTTTTACCTCACCACAGAGGCGGCGGTTAAAAATGACGCCTGACAAAATAATAATTCAGATGAGCATTATCGGCTTAATAGAAAATTATAAATGAACGGTGGGTAATCAGAAAAATATTGCACGTGTAATTTTAACAGTTTTTAAGACATGCATAACGCTATAACTAAATCCGAGTTCTCTTAGTATTAGAAATAAATAATTGTATTGTATTTTAGACACACGGATTGGTAAATTTCAGAGTATCACTAAGGCTACGTCGTGTATCCCAATGGAAGTTTGTCGTCGCCAACGTACCATAGTGTATTTCATAAATAGATTTCCTTTCGAAGTAGGGACTGATAATTCATGCAGTCAAAGGTACCATGTTAGACCTAGTTACGAATTTAAGCGTACGCACCTTTGTCGGTCGTGACGATCGTATGTCTCTATCAATTAATAACAATGAATCGTTCGAATTCGCTCATTCACGAGAACGTGAGATCGCCAGCAATCTTCCGAAGATAACTAGTATTCAAATATCCGTTCCCATCGGTCCAGTTAGATTAACTACGAGGCACCACATAGTAATTAAAATCCCGCCACTCCTCGCTAGAGCCCGATGCTTAGATCAGAAAAACTTACAAGCTATCAAAGCCATTTTTGATCAGATGCCGGAAGACTATTATTTCTTCTAGTTTTAGTCCATAGGCATCGCCGATTCCTATACACTAAGCAGCACATCGGTGATTGTAGATAATTCGGTAATTATCGAACCCTCAATAAAGTTACAATTCCGGATCTTTATCCGATACATACTGCTAGAGATATTATTGATGAAATAGCGAAACGCAAATGGTTTATAGTTGTTGGTTTTAAATAAATTTACCATCAGATAACTATCGATGAATAAAGCATCGCGAAAACAGCTGTCATTACATTCTTTTGAGTCAAATGAATATACGCGTATGAATTTGGATCTGTTCAATGCATCATAGATATATTAGATATTCATGAACTAAGTTTTAAAGAAACTTCCATGTGTATATTCATTTGTCGATGTAATCATAGCCTCACATGATTTTAAACAGCACCTAACGGAAATCAAGGAGCCCCTCACTCGTATCAATCAGTTTGGTCTCGTTTCAACTATTGAAAATTGCGTATGGGCACAAAAAAAGTAACATTTCATAGGTATTCGATCAGACATGACATAATGAATGCCTAGAGAAAAAGGTCGAGGCTATCAGAACGTTTCCCGCACCGGGAACATAATAAGGAAATGCGTCATTTTTTGTCAAGTATATTTATTACAGGTTGTTTATTCCTATGATAATGCAACCAGAAGCACAGCTGACAGAACATCTCGAAGGGCTGAAGTCGCCTATGTCCAACTCGCGTCTGCGCTGGAACGCAACTGACCATCCAAGCGCTACACCAAAACTAGAAGTCGAATGTTAGATGCCCTCAATCACAGTTTATTCCACGAGATTGAAATCCACAGTAAATAAATACTTGGCACGACTCCTGCCTCGACTTCGAGCGATAAATTCTGCGTTACCCATTCGAAGTTAAGATAGACAACGCATCGCTAGTGGATGCCTTTCAAAAAGGCTAAAAAACTATCCGAAGAATAACTCGGCAAATGATCCGCCTCAGTGAGTTCAACTTTAGCTATAGTCATGCGAAAAGCAAGAAAATTGTGGCAGCTAAATGATATTTTTCGCATTAAAATAAACTTAATAGTCCATCAGAATGCCAAATTGTCGCTTTAGCACGATATGCCGACGAAACAAAAGACAGATAAAGAACTCACATCGTGGCGATGAAGATATCCCAACTGATTTAGTGATTTCAAATTAGGCGTTGCAGAGTTCATCGCATATAATACTGACGAGTAAGTTAGCCAAATTTAGCTACTACCCGACTGTCACCGCCCGGTATATGATGAATACCACAATCTGAGCCATTCTAGTATGGATGGTTCAAGAATGTTGTTACAAGAACGTTTATTTTGACTGACCATTCGACGAGATGTTACCGAATGGGTTAAAGCATGCGGACTAACTGGTCAAGATGCGGAGATCATTATCTATGCGTTCTTGTTGACTGTGCGGCAAGTTTTGGGGTATCAGATGTAGTAGTAACTGATCTAGGTTAGTTCATGGGAGTCATTGTGCGAAAAACTACATCGTTCAAACCTAAGTGTAAGGGTCCAGTGAAACGTGTGCATCACGAGTTAAAGGCGGTGCTATGTGCGTCTCGCGACAATCCGACTGGCTCACTGCACTCCCACTGGCACTACTTGATATGCGATCAAGGTATTGCGATAGAATAAAGGCATATGTTGCACGGGTCACATTTGGTCACAGTTCGCAACTAACGGCAGATTTAATGAGCGGTTTTTAAGTTAATGATGAAACATCAGCGGTGAAAGTTACCCATCAACAACAATGCGTTCTAAATAGTTTACATCAGCAGCCAGTCAGAGAACGCCATCCACCAGTTTATGTATCGAAGGCTTTAGACACATGTAAGCAAGCCTATGTCAGAATAGACGCTGTTCAGTCGACATTGAAACAAAAGTATACCGGACCCCATCCGATAATTAAGCGCGGTCCGCAGTTCATTCTGGTTGATTATAACGGAATCAAAAACCAGTATCCATTGATCAAATAAAACCTGCATTTGAATTACAGATTTCGACATCAATTATAACGGGATGTGATAATAATCAAGAACAAGGAACATCTCATGACAAGTATCAGTGAGTACGCCAGAGCATAAAAAGCAGCGTGGCATGACAGGCACTGCATCAGAGAGCACGCAAGAAACAAGATTAAGACTCCGTCCCAAAGTTAAGCTTAAACTTGACGTAGATGACATCTATTTTTGTGGTGAGTGATGTAGCACAGCCATTCTCAGGATGCACTATACATTGTTATTTTAAGGACACCTCTTGTATGAACAGAACAATATTTTCCGTTCGACAATTGTATCAAATGATATTTATAATGCCAAATTAAGAATAGCCTTCATTTTTGTTAATGTTATTTTGGACAATAGTCTTTTTCGATTGTTTTAATTCTTCATTTTTGCACGTTAACTAATCTTGACTAGGTGAGGGCATGGTTAAAATGAACGTGGTGTAATTCGTGGGTAACAAAAAATATATGTTTTTGGAAGACATCTGAAATTTTTCTGGACTATTCAATAAAGATAATAAACTGCGAGATTTTATTCAATATATAATTTATCTTGGAACAAAATACTGTTATTTGGTGTCTTATCAAGAAAGCGGCGGGCAACATACATACGTACAAACACACAAATCCATGCAGCATGGAGATTATTTTCTCGCTTAGTGAACTCTAGTATAGCCTGTGTTAGTTTGACCCAAAGATTAGGGCCTTTTTGCGGAATAATTTTAAGACCATTATGCATAAATGTTCCGGAATGAATAAGGTAGCGTTATCAGTCTCATTTTAGTAGAGTTAGTGTAGGTTAGCCAAATAAGCTATTATATGCGTCGTGATAAGTTTCATTCAAGGTGAGGGAGCAATGTATTTCCTAACTATTGGCAATGTTTGTGCTAACGCTGTCGGTACATCTGGCTAAGGCCAGTGGTTCATAAACGCCGAGAATTTCTATAGCTACGAGCCATTTTATTTGGTATGCAATATCATATTTATCACAACTTAAAACAAAAAGAGATTTCACATAGTAAAGCCTATTTGAAAAAATACCTCGATTGATCACGAAAAGCACAATTGGCGTCGGAAATTTGTTGCCTCGTGTCGATAATACAGTCTACACAACGAGTGCACAAGCTCACAACACAGACCACTGTAGCCGACTTACACACTGACCGTATCAGAGCGGCACAAGAATCCAAAACCGACTTTGCACACTGAGCAGCACTGGAATTTGGCTGTATCAAGCGTTTATCAACGGTATCATCACAACCATCGGATGTGGAATCGATTTGAAAGTCTACCGATTAAAACATTAGGGAAAATTGACATTGATAAACGTCAAAAAGGTATAGCACTTACAAAACAAACATTGATTAACAGTCCATATCTGACAAACCTCATTATTAACTATCGTTTAAAATAGTGTGCAATAATTTGCTTAAACGCGGAAACATGAAAATAAATGTGTTTTTCAAAACTTACTCGTGGTTTAGCATTACGTATTGAGTAGTTGCTTACATAGACAAATATCCTAAAAAAGCGACACATTTCCTATTTTAAACCCGCAGAAATAAATCCCCGGTTTGTTTTAACACGCTTAGTTCGTTAAGCAACCGCAAGGTTACAACATCGTCGATTCAATCAATGAACGTACCGTTTTATTCGCTGAAGTAAGTCTGGTCTCTAACGCGGAATCCATCAGTGTTTACAATAACCGTCTCCTCAAGTCGGGCTTTCAGATTATCTATTTCTCCTGATAATTTATTGACTAGCTACCATTCATACCAATTCTTCGACAGAAGGGTGAGAATCCATACTAACAATTGAAATCATGCTTATTAATTATACAAAAAATAAGTAAGGATTAACTTGCACAAAGCAAGTCTTTAGTAAAACAAATGTAAATAACATTTCTCTATCATGCTAAAATACTAGCTCGACAGGGCTATGCTTATATACATTAAAATAAATTTCTAAGGATATTTGATTAGATTTTCTTTAATAAAAACAAACATAAGCACATAACCATTGACATATATATATATATATATATATATATATATATATATATATATATATATATATAGGTAATGTAAATAAATAATCAATGATTGCTGCGTGGTGTTAACAATTCATTAAATCAATTTTGTAAGCTTGAAATAAACATAAATCCTATTGTATTTACCCAATCGTCGAGCAGCATAGCAGTCACGTACAATGTATGCGAGACTACTAGAAGTGAGAGCCATATATATAACTTTGCTTTCTGTGTATATGTCCTCCGGTCTGATCCTCGTTAGTCAGTTTGCAGCCGTATCCCAATAATGATCATGGAAGTTCGAAACGCTATATTAGCCGAGAATTTTTTATAAATATCAATTTATAAATAATATTATTAAAGCACTTACCGCGTCTTTTATTCTTCAAGCGTGATTGTGTAGACGGGAATGGATCTGCGGTATAGAAGATTGACTATGAGGACGGATCGGCTATCGTTTGATAGAGAAACTTGTGGTGGTTCAAAAAACCTAGGCCACAACAGGCGTACGATACAAGGTGGACAGATTCGGAGTATACGACTGCTTGTCCACCATGATGGGATCCATGTACAAATAATAATTCTTAATTGGTAACCTGCGCAATATGACATAGATCCGAGCTCAATGACGATCTAGTTGCTAATTTATAATTGAATCATGATATCTTTCTGTTCTAACTAGAGCAGAGTCAACTGCCCGACTAGGTCGTTCTTTATGAAGCGATTCGGTGAAAATCGCAGAGGAGCTATACTGCCGATGTCCCCTTGACTTAAAGCAAGATTTGCCATAATGGTGTGCTCAAAGATCTAGGATCCCCAATTTGTGCGTGATACACAGGTAAATATATCCATTTTAATTAGATCCTCCCCTTCATAAAACATTCTCCATTAAAAATTTTTCGCTTTTTAAGGGATGATCATGGGATTTTCTTAATAAATATTTTTAAATATTATTTTTAATGTAATTTTCCTAAACCTTTCCTTTTTAATGGCTAAATGGCAACGAAGCATCGGTTATTAAAGGCTGCTTTAATGTTGTCGGAGATGGCGATGATCAAACAATCAATTGTTGCACAGAGGGTGATAACAATTATTTAAATCATGGTTACAATCTTGATATAACCACAAAAACCATATATATATATATATATATATATATATATATATATATAAATTGAGCCGCTTATCCTCCAAAGGAGTCAGCCGCAGTAAAGTAAAGTAAAGTAAGTAATGGGATTGGTGTTCATATCAAGATCGCAACCTTGATTTAAATAATGATGATGACGATTTTCAGAACAAGCAGTTGTAACCAAATATTCTTGAAAGTTCGAAAATAAAAGAAATATTATGGACGCATTATGTCAAAATAACTGAAAATTAGATCTCTATCGATAAATTTTAGTTCACTCATTATTATAAATTTGAAATTTTAACTGAAAAATAACATATTGAAGAATATATTTGGTATTAAGCAATCAAGAGAGACTATTTTTTTGGCACAAGATCTTAAATCGTCTGTATTATATGATAGATTATATAGGTATATTTTGGTAAGTAAATAGGATAAAATAAGATAAAACACACATGATTCTATAACAAATAGGAAGCGGAAAACTGACATGCTGAAAAGCACATACATTCCCACAACCAATTCACTAGTTTATATTGAAGTATAAAGTATATTGGAAGCGGATATGAACTGGACAGTACAACAATTGCAAAAGCGCTGTCTTGATGTCCGAAAGTGAAACTTGATACATAATCTATCCTATAGAACATAATCTATTCGGAATAATCTCAATGCCAAGAACTGGCGGTGCTCACAACAACATTGTCAGAATACGGGTATCCCGAAAGGTTTGTTGAAGTAAGCATTAAGTATAACCAACGACTAAAATGCAAAAAGCCACATCCATCCAAAACAGGCTACATGTGAGTAAACCTTTTATAGGTGACGCATCATCCGAAATACTTACTCGAACAATTAAAACAGCAGTGATTTATTGGAAGCCTATTACACAATTGATGCTTGTTTATAAACCAAAACCCTGTCTAGCGTAAAAGGTAAGCTCCCCACAATCTAACAGTCCAATATTGTTTACTTATGCAAATGTAGGCCAGTCTAATTGATTACGAAAGAAGCGAATTTAAGAGACTGGAAATGATGTCTCGAAACATTGGGAAAAGAACAATGGAAAATCTTGTTCCAACGTTATTTTCAGACAATCAGCTGATGGAAGGCTTAAAAAGGAAGGGACAAGTGAGAACCCATCAATCGAATCCAATAAGCAGAGCACCTGAAAATGATCAAAATTCAAGATTTTACCGATCTAAGAGTGCTACCAATCGTCCCGCACAAGAAAAATGCAGTCAAATCCACAAAAAGAAGGACAGCACTGCGCAAGAACGTTTATCATTTAAAACGACTTTAAGAGCATTTTAGACTAAACACAGCTAGCATACAGCAGAACGTTTCCACAGTAGCTGAACTTCAAATCAAAAGGATTTCTAGATGTACTTCAAGAGAAAACGATTAAAAAGAATTACGTATAGAAGAAGCTGTTGCATACAAATCAGTACTCCTCAACTAAATAAATGAAGAAAGTTCGTATATAACTTGAATAAAAACTAATAAACGTTTTTGTGCGTGTGTGAACAATTCAGTGTGTGCGTTTCAAGATTATTGTTTGTTGTTGTATAAGGTATATGTTTAATTCAATTTAATCCCAATTGAAATCAAAGAGTGACCCTATATAGTACTAGATAGTAGATGCAAGTTCAGTTCTACTGAAAAGAAAATGGCCTTTCATAAATAGTACTTTATATGATGCTTCAATATACTGTCTATTACTCAGTTAAAATTGTAAATCGTTATATGTAAATTAAATCGGTATGCATACTAACAAAATGTTGTATGCAACAGTAGAGAACTGTAAACTCACCCGCATTGCCAATATTTCCCTGGATATCTGCTGCTTGGATAGTGTGGCACAACCCTTTCAGCCGATTATAGAAACAGTCTAGCGACTTTGCAATCACAGCACAATTAGGCTTTTTCTAAGAAAAATGCACACAAAAAGGAAAGACGATTATTTGAATCAAATGTGCGCCATATACACAAGCGATAATAACATTTCTTAACTGTTCGCACAACATTGAAAAACTACCGTCAATTGGATGTACTGACACATTTCGAAGTTGGTTGGTCATCATCAGAGCCCAACGAAATAGTGGCTTTCAAGGGTAAATTCTGAGACGCGGCACTCACTCCGATTAGTCTCACATATATTTTTTATTCTTTTTATTCCTACATACATTGTTCGTGAATGAAAATTCGCAAGTAAAATTCAATGCAGCTACGATGATGAGGATTTGTTTTTAACACCCATGCAAATAAAAATATCTCAAAGTTAAAGATACTGCTGTTTGACAATTCCTGTAGGTTTGATTATAACAAATAAATTTTACGAATAAAAAGAAATTATTGATTGCATGTTATAAACGCGAATTCTAAATTGTCCCCCTAACAATGTTCAACTTGACACGGTGCGCTGTGGCCGGAATGAAGTCACTGAAGGCGCTGCCAAAATTATTTCCAATCGAGAAGAATCAATTACCTTCGGAGGGACATTGCGCATTAGACAAAAATAAGCATATAATAAGCCCTTATAATGAAAGTGAATTCCTAGCCAGTTTAAAGTGGAGAGGTTTCACTTATTAATTCAACAAAACTGAAATAAAATGCGAGAGTACGAAATGAAATAGATCAAGATCAAACCACCAGAACAAATGCATTCCGGTCAATCAAACCAGACCTACGGAAAAATTTAAACTGAGAAGGAACTGCTGGAATAGCCAAAGCGAAGTCCAACAGTTAAACGCGAAGATCAAATCTATCAAGATTTTCCGAAATAGCCCATCCATAAATCTCATTTACAGTCAAAGAAACATGAGCCAAGTACTAAAATAGTATAACCGTATTAATTACAACAATAAAAACCCATTTGTACAGAAAATACATAATGCAGCGAAGATAAAATCGAAGCTAAAGGAAAGAGTATAATTTACGACAAACAGACCACTATTATGCACACAAGAAATATTCGAAATTAGTATAAAAATCGCTTTATGAAGATGGATGAGCGACCTTCCCTCCATATACCATAAATCCGTGATTATGATGATGGTGTTGTGCGTTGTTGATTCTTATGGTGTTACGGAAATACGCTTCGAGAGATCAACGAAACCGCAGGTGACATTGAACATAAATGTGACTTTCAGACAGTAAAATTTAAATGCCATCCCACAAGTAAGACAAAATTTATGCCATAAAATCTCAGAAAAATTTAGGATAATCTATTTTATTAAATCCATTGAACATTATGCAAATAAATTGCACAGAGGGCTCTAGAGGAGACGGCAGCTAAATGACTGAAAAACAGGATCTCTTAAATTAAAAACTCGAGGATATGTCAACGGAGTTGTGGACCATCTGCGCGCCTCATGAAGAGAATTGCTTCGAATACGAATGAGATAGCGTCAAGGCTAATCTTATTTCCCCGAAGCTCAAACATTCCTGCCTGGTCTATTATGACAGCCAATGCTAGCACATAATATGAAATAACAGTTATTTTACATTCCATTTGAGAGGTGCATAAATTTCTTTCGTACAAACAAAAGACCGCTTCGAACCGATTATATGCCACCAGATATGTAATATAGAATAAAGCATTATATCAGGTCTATTACGACCATATAAATTCATTATGAATACGACGCTAGGAATACTTGGAAGGAAGAATTATGATGTAGCAAATCATTAATAATGAGTGGGGTTCATTATTAAACAGTAAGCAGCTTACGAGTAAGTAAAGCTCAAAAATTGGATTCAGCATACTTGTTGTAACAAGCAAAAGGTAAAAAGCGGTATCCTAACAATTATTGAAATAAATGAAATGAACAGTCGATTTTTTTACATAATAGAAAGGAATAGGAGGCAGTAAAATTATAAATTAAATACAGTGAGCAATATAATTAATTAGATAAGGATGAAATAATTCTAACAAACCTCCAATTCAAATCTCCTTGTGGCCAATTTGAAAAATTCCCCTAGTACGTCATCCAATAGTACGACGAGTCGGTTCCAAAAAGTATTTCTGTAATAAAAAATTAGTTTAAAAACAAAATGGATAGCATCAAAAACAAAAAAATGCTGCAAAAACCCTTATATGTGTAAAATTATGCCAGAAGCCGATAACCGGATTACACTAGGCATCTCATAGACAAGGCCATAAACGATTTGCAACTTATTAGCAACAAATAAAATCATTGTATGTATGTGAGACTGCTAGAGGTGAGAGACGCATATCTAACTTTGATTTCATTACATATTCAATGCGGTTTGATCCTCGATAGTCAGTTTGCCGTCGTACTCTGATGATGATCCTGGAAGGTCGAAATGTGTCAGTGCGTGGCGGCTGGAGGTAGTTTTGTTATGTTGTTCGACGACTGGTTAAAGACAATTGGATTGGTGTTTACTTCAAGCTCGCAAACTTGATTTAACGAAATAAAATCAATGGTTCATGATCCGTCGTCACGAATGAAAGCCTTTGGTGCATTTAACATAATACCATACCAGGTTCACTTTTTGAGCACAGTTAATAAGCATGTAAAGCTCGCTTGCTTTTACCTTGGCAGCTTAGTATCAAGATTGTTGCTATCATTTGCATGTTCAAACATCCTGGTTAGTGATTGCCAATTGCACATAGACTGATGTCTTTACCAAATCGTGGAAAAGCGAATTATAAGGCTATGTTCGATGTCAGCAGCTATGCGGTTTACCATGAGCCTATAAATATTTAAAACGTTTTTAAGGGGAACTTATTGACTTGATAAAATAAGTTAGCATACTGGAAGACAATTAATTGGTTTACCAATACAATTGAATGCATATAACCGTTGTCAATATATTTTATGCTCCAAAATATAAAAAAACTTGAATAAAACAAACTAAAAAATGTTTCATCGTCATTATTCAACACCTTGCTGGTATGAACCACGATTACCAATGGGTCTCAAACCAAACATCCAGGCTACAACCATAGGCGCAAATAATATAATTTTAATGAACTTCTGGTCAAAGCAATCGGCTATCAATTGTAGTCAACCACAGGTAATAAGTTGTCTATTTTGATCAGTTAAGCAAAGTATATGGAGTGTGAATCCTGTGAAAACGGCTGTTTTCATTCATCCGATTCGATTCACATATTTACTGGGACGAACTCGCATTTCAACGATCGTTGAATGCACTATAGTAATGCAATGCCATGCAGCTGCCAACTAAGCGTAAGCATTAGCAAAAAAAGATTTCACCAATCAGTAATACAACTCAACAGGTAACTTTTCCACTTACATATTTCCATTCAAATTATCGTTAGCAACACTGACGTCATCAGAAGATTCTAATTGTTCCAAATTTTTAGACGAGGCCATCAAGAATTGTTCAATGAAAGTCAATACGTAGGAGTCAAGTGGTTCAATAATTGATTCGGTGATCAGATCAGTGAAATGTAACAGATCCTAAATATGGGAAAAGAAATAAAAACGAGTTGTTTCAAAAACCACGTATACAGATAATGCAAATAATAATCATCGGTAATCATTACAAATCTATTAGAGGTCCATTAGTGTAAAGAGAACATTTATTGAGCATATAAAAGTAAAATTACTTATTTTATCAAAATTTCGCTAAAGTTTAACATCAAAAAGGCTTTATTTACAAGTTAAGAAAACATGAAAATCTCAATAAACGAGTAAGAAATGACAAAATTCGCCTTATCTATGTCATATGTATGAGGGGATTTTTGTGAATTTGGATGAATATTACTAAATGTGTTTTGGTTTTTGGTAAAACCAGACGTGACATGTTTCTATTCCGATTGTGCTTACTGCTTATAGTGCCAATGCTAACATTCGTACTGTTTCAGGTTAGCCTACAACTGATAATCTTTTCATATGCACGTAAATTTTAGGTGTTACCGTTCCTTTCCCATTTCCGATTTTTTCTCCAATTTTAGCTCCAAATTTGCATTGGATAACGTACAATCATATGGAATTTGATGTTCTGACTGAATACAAATGTTACATTTAATCAAGGTTGCGATGGATCCATTATGTACATACACTTGTCAGTATAAAAAAGTATTGTATAATGTGGAAAAGGCAATTCATAGAGTAGATCGGTTTCGTACTTTTTGGGAACTCTTCATGTACTATCCAGAATTTGCCGCGAACAGGGCTCAAAATGATTTTAATGAACTGTTGATTTTAAATGAAATAATGATTTTAGATGAGCTAAGTAAACAATGGGAAAGAGCAGCTTATATAGGCTAATGAATTTATGAAATTAAAAAAAACATTTCTAAAATTTAGATAGCTGCTTGTGGCCGAGAAATAATATATATGCAATTATGTATTAGGTGTTGCGCACCTAGTAACAAATTAATTCAATTATGACCATAAGGTTAACTCAAAGACAACATAAACGGAAATTATAATCTCGTGCACATTGGTTCCGTGCTTATTGGCGAGTAATCAGTAGGAGCCTGTATTACGCCCTATACCCACTATATATTTGGTTAAAGAATGTGGTAAAAAAGGGCGGTACAATCTCCTAAATGAATGTGTAAACATGCAGTAATGAAGCTAACATCATAAAAAGTCTCGACAATACGACTTCAATGCTACCTCAATCTATATAATATATATATACCGAGTCTGTAAAGGATGCCAACACTATGGCTATTGTGTCAGTAACTGATACGAACATAATAGTACCGAGAAGGTACATGGTTCTCAAACTATTGTTTCTGAGTCGGTACATGGAACCAACACGATGGATTTCAATGTACGCTATAGTTCACCAAAATTGAGAATTACAACTATTTCTGAGCACCTGTTACTCCAGTAAATCGAACTTCGTACATATATAAACGTAAATGCATACGTACATACATGCATAAATATAAACATACACGCATGCATTCATACATACATACATACATGCATGCATTCATACATACATACATACATACATACATACATACATACATACATACATACATACATACATACATACATACATACATACATACATACATACATACATACATACATACATACATACATACATACATACATACATACAAACATACATACATACACACATACATACATACATACATACATACATACATACATACATACATACATACATGTACATACATACATACATACATACATACATACATACATACATACATACATACATACATACATACATACATACATACATACATACATACATACATACATACATACAACGAAACACACAAACACACGCATTCATTTATTCTTGTAAATTAAAATAAAAAGTAAAGCAACTTCATTATTGTCCTTATTACGTAGGAAAATTTGTCTTGTTCTCGAAGAAAGCCCTTAATTATGGACCGAAATATCAAAGAATGAAAAATATGGCTCGCCGGCTAAATAAACTTTAGCGTAACAGAATGGTGTTAGCAATGATTTAGTTATTTTAATGTTAAAATTGAAACATACTGGGCTGTTATCTAATTCAGTTTTACTGTGTTTATCATTTTCGTCATTTTTTTCTGATTCATCTAAGACGGCCACTTGACGGACAAGTTGAAAAGCAAGAGTCATTTTTTCTTTCACACTAAAATAAAATAGACCAAAGAAGAGGGAATAATGATTCGGCATATATTGGAGAAGTTCAACTATTTTATAATGCATTTAGACAGTACGTCTGTCAATAGCAAATTAGTGTTATTTGTTTAATTTATTTACAAAATAATTCTTAATACAAAGAAATCAAATTTAGTTTAACGGAAAATCAGTAAAAACATAAACCAATAATGAATTTTTTGTGTAAGGATAAATAAAATACTGAATATTATTTTATACCAAATAGAATAAATGAGCGTAATAATACACACTATAAAAAACACTGTTACTGTGAAGAAAAAGCCAAATTTTGAACAAACAGTTGAGAAGAAACAAAGAACCACTCTAGCGTGAAGGCCTTAATCTGGTTAAGTGACAAAGTTAGCCAGCATAAAGGAACACACAGGCTGAATTCTAGTTGAGTTGTTGCGTATGCCCTCATTTGGATTGCCTAATAGAGCTCTGTCCTCTCATCCAGCACCAAATTGGCGTAAGAAACAAGGTGGGCAGATTTTGACATGGCAGAAACAATTAAAGTCACTTAAATCCAAATTGGGTAGTATAGGACCCACTCGTCTGCCGGGATAGGGTCCTCGCGCGCATCACAGTTCTTGGTTAGAAACCCTGAGCGATATGGCATCGAATCGAGCTCAGTGGCGATCATGTTGCAGATGTCTAGTAGAATCATCTTCGTAACTTCCTTTTCTTAGTAGGGCAAAGTTAGCAGCGATGTTTGGTTTGTTTATGACGTGATACAGTGAAATCCGTAAGGAAGCTGTATTGCTGATGTCGCCTTGCCCGAATGCTAACTTGGCCATAATGGTGTTGTGGAGAGGTTTAGTTTGCCTCATTTCTGTGAGTTATCCTTTTCATGGATATGCTCGACGGAATGCCCATAAAACTCGTCAATCTGATCAAGGCCTACTATGCAGCCACCAAAGCCAGAGTACGTGTTTACGGTGAAGAATCGGATGAATTCAGTCTGCGCACTGGGGTTCGACAAGGATGTCCCTTGTCACCCATATTGTTCAATTATGCGGTTGACTGGATTCTGAGCAACGCGCTAACTGGGTTCCGAGGCATTCAAGTATCAAATAACCTATGGCTAACGGATGTTGATTACGCAGACGATGTTGTTCTCCTTGCTGACAGCTTTGGGAGCATGCAAACCGTTTTGGATCAAGTGGCCCAGTTTTCATCAGCCGTTGGTCTGGAAATCAATGCCGACAAAACGAAAGCCTTCGCCATCGGTGTATCTTCATCTGATGAGCAGCTCACGGTGTACGACAGCCCAATCGAAACAGTCGACGATTTTACGTACCTTGGCTCAAAAATACTTCCAACTGGTCAAGCAAAGAATGAAGTCCGAACACGCATCGACCGTGCCAGACTTGCTTTCTTACAATTGAAGAACTCACTTTGGAGAAGAAGTGAAATCAGCCTCAAAACGAAAATCCGAGTCTACCAGGCTACTGTTCGCCCTGTGCTACTGTATGGCTGTGAGACTTGGCCATTACGTTCTGAGGACTCCAAAAAGCTTGAAGTATTCGACCATTGGTGCCTTAGGTACATCACAAAGACAAAATGGATGGACCGGGTGTCGAACGCATCTGTTCGTCACCAATGTGGGGACATCATGCAACTATCCGTCTGGATCCAACATCGTCGACTTCAATGGTTCGGGCACGTACTACGCAAACCCGAAGACGAACTGGTACGGCAGGTGATGAACCCAGGTCAATGTGCAAACTGGCGCCGCCGCCGAGGTGGGCAACTGAAGACATGGCTTGCAACAATCAAATCGGACATGGAACTCCTAGGTTTACGCAATGTTTATGGTCCGCGTCACTGGGAGCGTCATTGGCCCTCTTTATGTGCCGAAATGGCTGCCAACCGCCCGGCATGGAGAGGCTTAATTCGGGATATCAATGGAGCCGGCTTATCCTCTAAAAGGAGTCAGACGCAGTAAAGTAAAGTAAAGTAAAGTGAGTTATCCTGATAAATTTACTCATAGTAGCAAGGTATTCCTTCTCTCTCGTAAATCTCAATAATAATTTGTCTAAATTCACTTATATACTTTTTTTCACTCATTATGGTTATATGGCAGTGAAACAGTCATTTGACTTTTGTGTGGCTGGACATGATGATGATGATGATGATGATGAGTTGTTTCTTGGAGATATTTCAATGGCTTTTGGCGGCCACCTCCTTCAGTTCACTCATCATCACAAGTTTCAATAAACAAACAAATGAAGCATGTGATGGTGGGTAAACTGAAGAAGGTGGCCGCCAAAGGCCATCGAAATATCTTGAAGAAACAAAACAACTAGAATTCAGCCTGTGTTAGTCGAAACGCAGATCAGGTAATTTTGATTAATCTAGTTTCGCAATATTTTTATTCCTTGAAATTAAGGAAAACACAGGCTGAATTCTAGTTGTTTTGTTTCTTGGGGCCATTTTCAATGGTGGCCACCCTTAATTCACTCATCATCCACAAGTTTCAATAAGCAAACAAATGAAGCGTGGGATGGTGGGTAAACTGAAGATGGTCGCAAAAGGCCATCGAAATATCTTGAAGAAACAAAACAACTAGAATTCAGCCTGTGTTAGTCAAAACGCAGATCAGGTAATTTTGATTAATCTCGTTTCACAATTTTTTTATTCCTTGAAATTAAGGAAAACAAAGGCTGAATTCTAGTTGTTTTGTTTCTTGGAGATATTTCAATGGCCTTTGGTGGCCACCCTTAGTTCATTCATCATCACAAGTTTCAATAAGCAAACAAATGAAGCGTGGGATGGTGGGTAAACTGAAGATGGTCGCAAAAGGCCATCGAAATATCTTGAAGAAACAAAACAACTAGAATTCAGCCTGTGTTAGTCGAAACGCAGATCAGGTAATTTTGATTAATCTCGTTTCACAATTTTTTTATTCCTTGAAATTAAGGAAAACAAAGGCTGAATTCTAGTTGTTTTGTTTCTTGGAGATATTTCAATGGCCTTTGTAGTATACCCTTAGTTCATTCATCATCACAAGTTTCAATACAGCAAACAAATGAAGCGTGGATGGTGGGTAAAGCAGATGAATTAAAGGCCATCAATCTTGAAGTAACAAAACAACTAGAAATTCGCCTATGTTAATCAAGCAGATCAGGTAATTTGATTAATCTCGTTTCACAATATTTTATTCCTTGAAATTAAGGAAAACAAAGGCACAATTCTAGATTCTTTTGTTTCTTGGGAGCTACCAGCAATGGCCTTTATTTTCATGGATTCATTCATCATACAAGTTTCAATAAGCAAACAAATGAAGTGTAGGATGGTGGGTAAACTGAAGATAGTCGCAAAAGGCCATCGAAGCTCTTGAAGAAAACAAAACAACAAATTCAACCTATGTCAATCGAAAACACCAGATCAGGTAATTTTGATTAATCTCGTTTCACAATTTTTTTATTCCTTGAAATTAAGAAAAACTAAGGCTGAATTCTAGGTGTTTTGTTTCTTGGAGATATTTCAATGGCCTTTGGTGGCCACCCTTAGTTCACTCATCATCACAAGTTTCAATAAGCAAACAAATGAAGCGTGGAATGGTAGGTAAACTGAAGATGGTCGCAAAAGGCCATCGAAATATCTTGAAGTAACAAAACAACTAGAATTCAGCCTGTGTTAGTCGAAACGCAGATCAGGTAATTTTGATTAATCTCGTTTCACAATTTTTTTATTCCTTGAAATTAAGGAAAACAAAGGCTGAATTCTAGTTGTTTTGTTTCTTGGAGATATTTCAATGGCCTTTGGTGGCCACCCTTAGTTCACTCATCATCACAAGTTTCAATAAGCAAACTAATGAAGCGTGTGATGATGGGTGAACTGAAGAAGATGGTCGCCAAAGGCCATCGAAATATCTTGAAGAAACAAAACAACTGGAGTTCAGCCTGTGTTAGTCAAAACGCAGATTAGGTAATTTTGATTAATCTCGTTTCACAATTTTTTTTCTTTGAAATAAAGGAAAACACTTAAGACTTTATATTATAATAAGATTTTTGAAGATTAATATTTTTTGTTATAAAATAACGCAGACGGCCTGCAATATGTCTGCAATTGAACAACAATACTTCTGTCAGTTGCACTTATGATGCGAATAAGGAAAAAAGATCGCTCTTCATATATTCCTTATGCAAAGATGAGGTTCTAACGCGTTTTAGCAAGCAATGCCAAAGCAGAAACCATAAGTTGGCTAATAAAGCAATAAAATGTGTGCTATTACACACTTTTTAAAAGGTGGAATTAAAATGGGATGTTCAATAAAGCGAAAACCCATAAAGGTGTAACAGATCGAGAAGTCAAACCAATACGGCCAATAGTGCACTGCAGTTGAAAACATCGAAGGAATTACGCAACCTGCTTCAGTTATTAATGAGCCTAATAAGCAAGCACACGGCTACGGACTTTTTTGAATATGATAAGAACGTGGCCTCTCTTATGTGACATCACGTATTACCAATGTGTCATTTAGAAAACCTCAATAATTTTGTACGCTATAGTTAAAAATGAGTATCAAAATTCTCCAACTGTCAGTCAATCGGAAAAAAACCAATCCCACGTCAGCATGAAATGCACAGTTTCACTTCAAACAAATGGCTTAGGCAGAGGAATTTGCACAGCGTCAACTCTAACTGATGCACATCAACACTGTTTAAATAATATTGAGCATAAATACACTATGGCGAAATGCAAGCTAAACAGATAGTAAATTGATGGCCGGTATCTCTTCTTTCCTAAAACCACCAATTTGGAACGATTTTTTTAAAAAAGGCCAACAAAGTAGATACAAAAATAAAATTTGCAGTGGAAGACAAGTCCAACAAAACACTACCTTGCGTGGGCTAGACGACAAGAGCCTTTCCAGAAATCAACCTGCATGTACAAGCACAAACAATATAAAGGTTTTGTGTCCAAAAAATGCACACGAGCAATCTTGTGAACAGCCCGGCCATAAACAGATTCTGTTCCCAAAATAAAATAGATGTGTTTTCTTATCAGAAGTAAAGTTACAGAAAAATGGATAAACAGAACATTTAAATGACGCCAATATAAAATACAGACAGCTGACTTCAGCAAGGATTGCGAATTGCAGGATTTACCACAATTTGTCATTAAGAGGAGAAGTGCCGAAAACAATCATATAACAGGTTAAATCGAGTATTAAAAAATTATACTCCATATAAATTTAGACGTGGAATTTAATGCACAATGAGTCAAAGAAGCAGACGCCAAGTACAAGCTCACATCGTTCTCCTAAGCGTTCATCGTCTACACATAATCAATACTTACACCCAAAGCTTACTAGCGAGAGTACAATTCAAGTAAGTTGGCTATATCAGACCACGCCATTAATACGGGCTACACAGTAGATCCAACAAATAAGCCAGTAAATACTGATTGTTGCGGAGAACTAATATATATGGAAGTATGTATTAGATGTTGCGAACCTAGTAACAAATTAGTTCAGTTGTGATCAGAAGGATAAACCAAAGGCAGCATGAACGGAAAGTATAATCTCATGCACATTCGTTTCGTGCTTACTGGCGACTCATCAGTAGGATCCGGTATTACGCCCTTTAACCACTATATATTTGGGTGAGGAATGTGGAATAATCGGACGGTACAATCTCCTAGACTACTGAAGGTTTACACATTCGTCTAGGAGATTGTACCGTCATATTATCCCACAATCCTCACCCAAATATACAGTGATTAAAGGGCGTAATACCGGCTCCCACTGATGAGTCGCCAGTAAGCACAAAACGAATGTGAATGAGATTATACTTTCCGATCTTGCTGTCTTTGGTTTATCCTTCTGGTCACAACTGAGCAAATTTGTTACTAGGTTCGCAACACCTAACACATACTTAAAATAAGGCAGTACATTTTTAAGGCAAAATAAGAAACCTATGACAATAAATAAAGCACTAATGAATCGGAATACGCTTCAATTCCACCCACACCGCATTCAAATTATTTGACCGAAAATAAATAAAAACAAAATGATTGTAACGATGAATTACGCATAACATATTTTGTTAGAATCACAAAAAAACACCAAGACCAAGGCCAGGATTTACATAGTACATTACGACAGAAATAAACGAAACAATGCAATAAGCCATTAATTTCATGGCTGTAAATCAACAAACCCCTGCCACCAACGTTATCTGATCTGTGTTGTGACTAATACAGGCTGAGTTCCAGTTGTCTCGTTCGTTAGAGATAATTTGGATGCCAGTGGCGGCATCATTTGTCGGTCCACAGTACATCACAAGTTTTAAAAGCAAACTATATGAAGCAAGTGCGATATTTCCTTTGGCCATATCATTTATACTTCTAAATGTGCGTGTAACACGTGGGTAAGTATTTCCATAACTGATATATACAACAAACTAAGCGAAAATAGAGTGGCTGATTACTAACTTACCGTTCACCATTTGTTTCATACTCACCATCTAAAATGACATAATTGAGGTCGGCCTCACATTTTAGGGTGGGGAGCCCAATAAACCAGGCACACTATTCATAACCTCATGTCAAGGTAAGTGATAAAAATTAGAAAACAGACGAACCACGCAAGTGTGAAATTTCACTCAAGCCACTCGAGGTGTAATTATGACTGGCTTGGCTTATAACAGCTATTGTCATATCATTAGATAAAGTCACGTCAATTATGTGCACGTGTGCGTGTATACATCAATATAGATATTCCGTTAAATATAATTAATACACATGAACATCCATCTAGAGAACTAATTACCGTTTGCACGTGTCAAATAAATTACTTAATTCTTTAAATCAAGTTTGCGAGCTTGAAGTAAACACCAATCCCATTGTATTTAACCAGTCGTCGAACAGAGTGATCTCAATAGATAAAAAAAGTCGCATTCGGGTAATTGATCAAATTTATTAAAATAAAACTTAATATATATATATATATATATATATATATATATGAAATAAAATAAGTAATGGTTAGAAAAGAAAATTATAGTAAATAATTGACGAAAGAATAAGCAATGAAAGGACAAAAGATAAAAATCCTAAAATAAGTATTCTATTCACAAAAAATCCTAAACAATAAACAGTTAGAGAATGAAATTAGGAAGGATTGTACTCTTAATAAATGATTAACCAGTAATATAATAATAAACACATCAATAAGCCAATCTTAATTCGCTATTCTTAATCATTTACGGGAGCTAAATTCAGATTCTGATTCATGAAATCGCCCTCTCCTACAATAGGCTAATACTGTATTCCAAAAAGAACCTAACGTTGGATGCACATGTGTATTAATTATACATAATTAAGTATTTTTGAGTTATAGATACACGCGCATATGCACATACGTGACGTGCGCTTATCAAATAATATGACATCAGTTGTTAGTAAACGAACCAGTCTTAAGTAAAACTCGTGTAGTCTGAGTGAAATTTCACACGGGCATGGTTACTCTGTTTTTTAAACTTTCATCACTTAAATTGGCATGAGGTATAAAGAGTGTATCCGATTTATTTGGCTTCACACCCTATAGCGGTAAATTAATATTCAACAACCCTATTCTTACTTAATTAAACGAACATTGGTTGCGCGGGTGGTGATAACAATTATTATAATCAAGGTTGCGGTCTTGACATAAACACCTGACCCATTAATTACTTACATATGTCAGTATAAACTAAGAATTGTATAGTGTAGAGAAGGCAATTCATCCAGTAGACCGGTTTTGTCCTTATTGGGAACTCATCATGTACTGGCCAGAACTTGCCGCGGACAGGACTCGAACCTGGGAACGTCTGCTTCGGAATCTGGTGCTCTAACCACTGAGCCATCCTGCCGCACACTACATGGGTATGTGGTATTGAAATGAACATTTATATAATTAAACGAACATTGGTTACGCGAGTAGTGATAAAAATTATTATAATCAATGTTGCGGCCTTAATATAAACACCTGACACATTAATTACTTACATGTCAGTATAAACTAAGAATTGTATAGTTGGAACTCCAATGAAAAAACAACTGGAATTCTGTCTATGTTAGTCACAACATAGGTCATGGAATTTTGAAAACATAGATACGCAATTTTTCATTGTCTTACGCCAACAGCATACTTAAGGATAACATCAGACGGGCAACTGAAACAAAATTAATTTCTAATTCTAAATATTATTTAATGGAAGTGTATAATCATCAGCAGTATTTGATATCAGATTCTAAGCCCAATTCAGTCTTACGTATGCCGCATACAACAGACTTAGTGATTATATTTTTGAATTTTTGCGCAGTGCGAGCTTAATATGTTGAATCTTCGCGCTTTGCGCTCGCAGATTGTTGCTCTACACTATCAGTTTCGCATAAATCCGATTGGTTCCCATTTCCAAGTCAACATCGAATGTGTGTATTCTTGTTAGCTGGGTGCCTGCAGAAAAAAGGGACGAATCCGCACCCAGACAAAAACATAACGAAATCGATGCGTACTTTTAAATGAGGATCAATGGGATCTTTGCGAAACTGATAGTCCAAAGCGACAACACACAAACGCAAATCGTGGAGATTCAATTAAAATTAAAGTTTCGATTTTTATAAATTTGTCATTATAAATTAAGCATTCTAAAATGTAGAAAAGTCAATTCATCCAAAAAACCGGTTTCCTTCTTATAATATAGAATTAAATCTGTCATAGTGCTTTAAATTGTAATAATTTAAAACATTTTCTACACATCCACGTTTATCACACTTTTAAATGAAAGCCTTTTTAAAGAAACTTTTGATTGGTCAACATTGTGTAGATTTTAATAGTCAACGCCTGGAGAAGCACCACACCCGTCGTAAAGTCCATCCCCTCCTCAACGTGGTACGACGGTGTCAACCATGTTTCGATGGCCGATCATACATGGGCTAACGGGGCTATGGCGGTGGTGTCACCAGGGCGTGGTGGATCTCCGACCGGCAATCGGATCTCCTATAAAATACCACATGAGCCCGACGACGGCACCATGACTCGGCGTATGTTCCCCGCCACAAAAGGGTTCAACAGCCACAGGATTACATGGACTCCTGGACAGTACCCCGTACTTCCAAATGGCGAATGAGCTCTCAACAGCCACCGGCAACCATGCAACTTACTGCTGCTTTGCAGACTGCGCTTGGATGTTCAAAGGCTAGAGGTGCGTCCTCGATCAAAAAGCCGAGTGGTGAGGGGACACCACTTGTACCAAATTCCCAAGAAGCTCCATGAAATTGGAGCCGGCTTATCCTCCAAAAGGAGTCAGCCGCAGTAAAGTAAAAGTAAAAGTAAGAAACACCACACGTTGCAAAATCATCCTATAGCTAACACGTTCCCATAGTCTTACCTGTATACTGAAGGCTTCTTCGCTTCTATATTTTATACAGTTAACCCAAGCCGGCTAGAAACCCCATAAAGAGTTCAAGTCAACCAAGAAACGACATTAATAATAGGGTTTAGAGACAATACCAATTCTTCCTGGCTAATATTGCAACCCCATAGAAATCTTAGCAAAAATAATTACCAATAAACGGTGTTAATATAGAACCACACAAATATAATTTGGCCTACAAGCCAAAAGTTCAACATAAGAAATATAACTAAATAGTTTCTATGCAATTATGATGATTAATTCATGATTTTTTCAATCAAAATTAAGAGCTTGATATAAATGCTTATCCCATTACAGAGCCATTTGTCAGTATAAACAGAGCATTGTATAAATTAGCAATAGCAATTCATCCAGTATACCGGTTACATCCTTATTTGGAACTCTTCAAGTACTGTCCATAATTGTGTACCATTTGGATCGCAATGTTTTATCCCATATTATGTCGAAAATTGGTATTCCCTCTATACCGAAAAATTTTATACGTGCTTTGTACAAATACTTCTGGCCGCGTTAAGATTTACAGTAAATTAAAACATAACTTTACAACTAGCAGAGGTATACATCAAGGCTGTGCACTTTTCCAATTTATGTTTATTTTTGTAACAGATACTATTATAAAACAACTCTCTTCCATACGATCAGGATGCATGCAGACGACATTGTATTATTATTATTCTACAACCTATATTCTGCTGAGGCCACCGTGAGTGGTTTAACAGACGCTGGTTCTTCTTTCGGTTTGAAATGCGCACCCTATAAATGTAAGATATCCCACCGGGTCACTTAAGACGCATATCATTCCTCTGGCTAAAAAGTGAAGATCTGGATATAATTGACTGGTTTATATATCTTTGAAGCTATATTCATAACTTCGGCAATATCATTTACAAGGAGAGTATGAGAATCACGAAAACTAGAATAGCCTTCTCCAAACTTAACCATTTATGAAAAAAACGAGAATATCTAAATGTTCATTAAAAGTTCTGTTAAAATTTATCTGTACGCTCAGTTGCAATTTACGCCAGTGAAACTTTGTCTTTCGTAGTCGATGATTTTAGACATTAACGGGCAATCGAACACCGTTGTTTGATAATCTTAGTACATATAGGTTATTGACAACTGACATACGTAGACGTATTTTTGGATCGGCCAACAAACGCTTCTCATTAGACAAACAAATAAGGCTTCATCAACCGCGCTGATTGGGTTAAGCTTAACGCATGTCTTCCATTTGATGTTCAGTATAGTATTATTCCATTAGCCATCGAAAAATTTGCGTATGAAACAAATTGGACGGAATTTGACATAACAGAAATAGCTAAAATGAACAACAGTCAAATTGCGTAGTAAAGGACCCGATCAATTACCAGGATGGAGTCCACGAGTGCATCATATATCTTGGATGAAAACTCTCCGCGATTTTGTATCGAAATGAGCTCAGGGGCAATATTGTTGTAGATTTCTATTAGAATGATATTCATAATATATTTTTCGCTGGGCTTCTGGTACGATACAATGAAAATCGCAGGTGATCAGCATTGCTGATTTTGCTTTGCCCTAAGGCTTACTTGGCAATAATGGTGATGCGTAAAAGTCTAGATTGCTTCGTTTCTGTGTTATTTAGGTAAATATCATCATCTGAATTAGATCCTCCCCAACATAAATCACTCATTTAATCATTTTTTGTGTAAATTATTTTTCTTTTCATTTTTATTACTTTTACTCACGGTTACATAACATTGATGCATCAGTTACTAACGGCTTTTGCATCGGTGCCCGTCATTATAATGATGATAACACAAATATATACATATACCAAAACGTTCAAATGGGAATACAGCGCTTATAGCGTGGTTGGTCTAAAATAAAGCGTATAAGAATATAAATGAGCTCACTTGTTCAACATAAGGCATAGTTAAATATTTTATAACGCAAAGGGTCAAAAATTCAAACATTACGACGTAACAAAACACATAACCATGATTTAATCAGGCAGTTGGTCGCTAAGTACCTGTACTACTATACGCTGATTAAGCCAGGCGGTCAGTTCTGTCTAGCTTCCCAAATACACAAATGAGACAATCCAGAAAAATAAATTTAGCTTCAAGGGATAAAACCTAAGTAAAAATATTTTTGACAAAAATAAAATTTAAGCTATACTCAGAACTGGAGTTTTTATGAGTATAAATATTAATAATCACAGTCACATCCAAACTGCAAACATTGATACACCCTAAAAATTTAATAAAAACGAAAATTTTACATTGTAAATACAAAGTTCGACATAGCTTAAAGGTATGTGATTGGATAATTTCTCCTTGTTTATATTTGATCTTAAAGACGAGTGGATAAAATGTATACAATCCAGAATAATTTGGTCGTAGATACTAGTAAAATTATACTTATAATTTCTAAATTATACTATTACAAAACCTTTTTGCTGTAGTATAAAAGGATTAATTTATATATATATATATATATATATATATATATATATATATTTATAATTAGGAAGAAAAAACACATTAATAACAAAGTGGATAAAGGCCATTTATTTCGTGAATACTAAACGTCGCTCTACAATCATTCATTTATATACATTCTGGGTTTTCAATTGATTATGCTAGTGGTAACAAATTTGATTCGCATTTACTTCTATTTCGTGTTTTGGCTGATTGTTAAGTGTGAATGCACTCATACTTGTAACAGCGAACAATGCACAAAAATGGTTAATTCTCAAGCAATCAAAACAATAATGACCAGATCTCAAACATCATTTTGCAATACAGCGAGAATGACCTTTACATGCAAACAAGCACACACACAAACACAAGCGCATACACAATAACCAATCAGCCAAAATAAAAATAGAAGTAAAAAAACAATCCTTATTTTCCTGTATATCAATTAGCTCTAAATAGTGACAACTAAACTAAAAATAATAACCTTATTAATATGTATTTTCTCCTAAATATAAATAATACTATGTAATATATTCAGAAGGCCAATGGACATAATAAAGAATATATATATATATATATATATATATATATATATATATATATATATATATGGATTTTATATTCTGTCACTTTATTAACAATGGTCGTATTGTATGTGCAGATGTTTTCTTCAGTTTATTTGCAATCCAGTCAGATATTTGGTGAATCACAGTCTAGTGGGTGTTTGGCCTTCCAGGATGCCAGTAAATTGTGATGTGTTAATATTCAAAACCACTATACATAACTTTACAATCTTTCATTTTATATGTCCCTGGGTTTTCATTTGCATATATATATATATATATATATATATATATATATATATATATATATATACATATATATATATATAATTTAAAATATCACATAACACAAATATACATACTGAAAGAGAAATAGGATAACTCACATTTCTATAAAATTGACAGAAAGTTCATCGGTTGAAACACCAAGATCTTTCAAAGCTTTGTCTGCTTTGAGAATTCATCACCATATTCCTTTAACAAATAAACGTTTATGTATACAAATTAAAAAAATAATCGTTACTTAATACCACAATTTAAGGAAAATAATGAAGTAATTATAATATAAATAACAAGAATACATTGATTAGCTTATAACAAATAATTTAAAATAGGATCTGAATACTATGCACGGAAAATTTTAATGCTATTGGCGTCTGATTTTTGCTGACAACATAAGGACATTTGGACACAGCTTTAAGTACGATGCAAACTCCTACATGTATGCGCGCTATAGGATTACTTTCTTCAATAAAACATATACAGTGCCAATAGTAGGCATAAACAGTATGATAAACATTAATTAATCTATTGTATATATATATATATATATATATAAATATATATATGTATATATAGTAGTAGGCATATTTCATTTGACAACCAACGAACAAACTAATCAGCCAGGTTGTAGCATGAACCTTGCCGGGCCATAAAGGGACACAGCCATCATCCCGTTTCATGTGAAGCCTCGAGTTTGGTCAAACTGCACCGTAACCTTTTGTTAAATGTGTAGTGACGGAATGAAAGCAAGCGTTAAAGACGTGAAGGGCAGGTTTCGACTGCTGAAGGAAACTTTGGCCACTGGCATCTGGGCAGATAGTGCTCATCAGCCTTGGTTGGCAGACTATCTAGGAGAAAGAAAACTCCGAATACAGACCATCACTAGGAATGGGCGACCTAGTGTTCTTTTATAGTCCACATATAACCATGACAAGTACAACTTGCATACTGCATCAGCCGTGGCGCAGTATAAAAAGGGTCGCTTTATCTGCTGAGGCGCGCAGGGTGAATAAGCGAAATCGGGCTACTGCAGGCAAATCTATCTCCGATTGTGCCTCCTTTCCTTCCCCTTCCTCTTCTAAATCTAACAATAACACTCTTTTAGATACTATAAATATGGTTGGCTTAGATCATAACACTGAGTCCAATACCAGGTTGCCAAAATATAGAAAATGGTTCTAGTAGACGATCATTCATTAAACCTAGGTTAGGTTTTAACGTAGGCGCATTTAATGTGCGAACATTAAAACAACTTGATCAGCAAGAATCTATTGCTCGTACGTTGGATAAATTAGAAATCAACATATGTTGCGTATCTGAAACCAGAATACAGGATCCTACGTGGATTACAGAACTAGTTGCACCATCCCTATCTACGCGTTATTGGCTTCGAACATCTGGTTCCACAGAGTTCTCTCAAGCCGGTAAATGGGGCGTTGGTATTGCCATTAGCGCGCGAGCTGAAGCTTGCTTAATTGAATGGATCCCTTTAAATAGTCGATTGTGTGCGGCACGTTTAAATACATCTACTAAAATCAAAGTAAAAAACCGTTATCATTGGTGCCTCTTTGTTGTATTTGCATATGCTCCTACCGATTGCAGCACAGAAGAAAGCAAGGACGCTTTTTACTCCGAATTAAGCTTCTTACTAAGTAAAGCACGAAGTTCGGATATAGTCCTGATTATGGGTGACATGAATGCTCAAGTTGGTCGCTTAAGCAACACAGAATTTCATTTACATGGAAGATACACTCTAAACTCGACTCGCAACGATAATGGTGAACGGCTTTTGGATAGCTGCGCTGAACATAGACTATATTTAAGTAGTACAAACTTCAGACTTAGTGTTAGACGTTGTGCTACATTGCGTCCTCCAACACCCGGACAACGGTGGACTCAAATAGATCATGTAGCAATTAGTTATAGATGGCGTGGTTGCATCCAGGATTGTCGTTCTTTATGGTACACTTATGTCGACTCGTACCATGCACTTATCCGTTGTAGAATTGCACTAAAACTTTCCGGGAAAATAATTAAGAATAAACCCTAAATTGATGTAGGCAAACTCGAACAACCGTCCTACCGACAAAATTATGAAAATATTCTAAAGGCTAATTTAACTGGTCTGGATGGCGAAAATCCGAATATGCTTTGGTGCAAGATAAGTTCCACTATGCACAATGCAGGTACTACTGTATGTGGCATTGCAGGCCCCGTAGAAATAATCACTGGCTCTCTGTAAAATCTATGGAGATACTCGAAATAAGGCGCCAAATTCCACCTGGCTCGACTCATAATAATATCCGTCGCAATATAAGACGCCAACTTAAGCGCAGTCTAAAAGTCGATCTCGAAATTTTTTGGACCAGAAAGGCTGAAAAAATGGAAGTAGCTTTCGCGTCAGGTAATAGTCGCTGTTTGTTCCAACTTATCTGCACAACAGGTCCGAGAAAATTAAAAGTTAGTGAAATTATAAATGATAGTAACAACGATTTTATAACCGATAAAATAAGTCGTCTTGACAGGTGGGCTTAACTTTTTTCTTGGCCACCCGCGTCAGTTCCGATTCCCGAAAGCATGTCTGCATCAACAGTGTGGAATATTAGTCCCGAAGAACCATCCGAGTTATAAGTACGCGATGCAATCCTATCTCTTAAACGCTGCAAAGCCACAGGCCCCGAGGATTTGCTTCCAGGATTGTTTAAGGATGGTGGCGATATAATTTCAAGAGAGTTGACCAAACTTTTCCATACTATATGGAATGAGGAAACCGTACCACTTGACTGGAATGAGTCGACCATCATTCCCATCTTCTAAAAAGGCAATCGTAATTCGTGCGATAACCATCGTGATATAAGTTTGACTCCAGTCGTATCTAGGTTATTTGATTCGATTATCCTACGTCGTCTTAGCGCTTCACGTGAATCACATCCTAGAGAAGAACAGGCCAGATTCCGCACATGACGAGGTTGTATAGATAATATTTTTACGTTAAGGCAAGTTCTCGAACAGAGACATTTATATCACCGTCCCACAATAGCTGTCTTTCTAGACTTCTAGGATGCATTTGATTCGGTGGATCGCAATGTTTTATTCCATATCTTGTCTAAAAGCGGTGTGCCCACAAAATTTATCAATATTATACGAGCTCTCTACACAAATAATGTTTGTCGTGTTAATGTCTACAACGAATTAACGCAAATCTTTACAACCAGCAGTGGTGTTCGTCAAGGTAGTCCACTTTCCACATTTTTATTTAATTTTGTAATCGACGCTATTATGAACAACACTCTTCCACACATTCAGGATGCTTGAGTTGAAGTTCTCTCGGGTGATAAACTAGTCGATCTTGGCTATGCGGACGATATCGTACTATTATTTCACAATCAGGATGTTGCCCAGGCCACCTTGAATAGATTAACAGAGGTTGTTCCATTTTTCGGTATGAAATTCGCACCCTCTAAATGTAAGATACCGTTACAAGATCACCTACCACTCACTCCAACGTTGCGACTGCAGAATGAAGATCTAGACATAGTCGACAGGTTTACATATCTTGAGAGCTCTATCAATAACGTAGGCTATATGTCCGACGAGGTGAGAATACGGATCGCGAAAGCTAGAGTAGCTTTCTCGAACCTTCGTCCTTTATGGAGAAACGCGAATATTTCACTTTGCCTTAAAGGTCGTGTTTATAATGCATCTGTACTCGCAGTCTTACTTTACGCTAGTGAAACTTGGCCTCTTAGAGTTGATGATTTGAGACGCTTACAGGCATTCGATCATCGTTGTCTGAGAAGTATAGCACATGTTAGTTACAAACAACGAATAACTAACGTTGGCATCCGTAGACGTATTTTTGGATCTGACAATACAATCTGCTCGTCGTTAGAAAGACAAATAAGGCTCCATCACTTTCGTTGACTCGGTCACGTTTTGCGTATGCCCTCATTTAGATTGTCCAATAGAGCTCTGTTCTCTCATCCAGCACCAAATTGGCGTAAGAAACAAGGTGGGCAGATTTTGACATGGCAGAAACAATTTAAGTCACTTACATGGAAATTGGGCAGTATAGGACCCACTCGTCTGCTGGGATGGGGTCCTCGTGCGCATCACAGTTCTTGGTTAGAAACCCTTAGCGATATGGCATCGAATCGAGCTCAGTGATGACCTTATTGCAGATGTTTAGTAGAATCGTCTTCGTAACTTTATTTTCTTAGTAGGGAAAAGTTAGCTGCGAGGTTTGGTTTGTTTATTACGTGATACAGTGAAATCCGCAAGGAAGCTGTATTGCTGATGTCGCCTTGCCCGAATGCTAACTTGGCCATACTGGTGTTGTGGAGAAGTTTAGTTTGCCTCATTTCTGTAAGTTATCCTGATAAATTTACTCATAGTAGCAAGGTATTCCTTCTCTCTCTCTCGTAAATCTCACTAATAATTTGTCTAAATTCACTTATATACTTTTTTCACTCCTTATGGTTATATGGCAGTGAAACATTAGTCATTTTTGACTTTTGTATGGCTGGACATGATGATGATGATGATGATATATATATATATATATATATATATATATATATATATATATATGCTAACAACCATAATGGTGTTGTGGAAATGTTTGTCCCTCATTTCTAGGAGTTATCATTAAAATGTACTCATATTAACTAGGTATTATTTTTCTCTGTTTCTCTCCTCACTCTTCATCTACTAATAATTTGTCTAAAGCATGTTCTGTTTTTATTTAAATTTTTCTCTCTTTTTATGGTTATATGACAATTGAAACATTAGTCAAATTTCCACTTTTTGTGTGTGTGGTGATATTGATATATAAATAATAATAATAATAATTATTATTATTATTTAATTTAAATATAATTTCCTCAAGTCACAGACGAACTTATATTTTTGGTAGGACTTTCTTTCGGGTGGAACCTACGTGGAATATCTTAAGACATCAAGTTCTAAATAGTCACCCTAAATCTGCTATTAAACAACAGACACCATGCCACTTTGGAAAGTAATAATCAATTATAATCTTATGTATATACACGATAGCAACAAAACGGTTTTCCTAAATTTACGGTTTATAGGTGACCTACTCATCATCAAGGAGAGAAATACAAAAATAGTTAGTAACCTATACTTTACTTTCACAGAATTACAGAACAAAATTAAATTAATAAAAACAAACTGAAATAAATTTTTGATAAAAAACATAAAAATTACAATAAGATTAATCTTTAAGGGTAGTAATTTATTACGGAGATTTATTTAATACGAGTAACTTTACCGAGATAATACACGGAAGTGAAGTAAACTAAACATTTTGATACAGGTACACTTTCGTGGATCGGGGCTCATGCAGGTGCCCAAGAAAAATTATCTTTAAGGTCTTCAGCCCACCTAGCGAGATGACGTATTTTATCGGTTATTAGATCGTAATTACAATCAATCATGGCTTCGCCAACTTTGAATATTCTCGGACACGTCACGAAAAAATACCATTACTGGATGCGAATGATTCTTTAATTTATTTGGCTATACTGACCTAACGGGTCGCGAGATCGAGTTTCATACTGCGCATAATTTAGCGTTTTATAACTCTACGAGTATTATTATAAGCCGAGACAGCAGGAACTTGGCGCCGTTTCGAGAATCTCCATAGATTTTACAGAGACCAGATGATAATATCTACTGAAGCCTACAATGTCACACATAGAAGTGCCTGTAATGCGCATAGTGCAACTTATTTTCGTCCATTGTAAAATAGAATTTTCCACATCAAGACCAGTTAATTTTGATTTTAGAATATCTTGACATTTTACATGGATCAATTCAGTTTAACAAGCATCGGCTAGTGAGCAAATGACAATACCGAAGCCACCTTGACTGTCTTGAGAAAACTTCATGGAAAATGAAATTTGAAGACAATAACGCGTCGATAAGGATGATTGCCCCAGTTCTATAATGCATATAGGATCCAGCATTCTGGGCACAGATTCGCAACATATATTTATTACCAATTTCTCAAACGTACGTACGAGAGCTTCTTCTTGTCCAGTCTCTTTCAATGTTCACACATTAAATGCGTTAAAATTAAATCCTAACCTAGTTTTAATGAATGACAGTATATTTAAACCATTTTCGATATGTGGCAATCCGACATTGGGATCAGTGGTATAAACAATATCCACCATATTCATAGCATCTAGAAGAGCGTTATTGTTAGACTGATAAGAGAAAATGGAAAGAGAAGAGGCAGACTTGGCGATGAAATTGTCTGAAACAGCCTGATTTCGCTTATTTATCTTGCACAACTCGGCAGATAAAGCGAACCTTTTTATCTTGCGCGACGGCCAATGCAGTGTGGATCCAATAGCTTGCGGATTTGTCATATTTACCATATGTGCGCTGAAAATGAACACTATGTGGTCCATTCTTAGCTGTCTGTATTCAGAGTTTTCATTAAGCAAACCGAAACTTGTCCGTTACGTCAGGCATTCCATCACTATCCATTTAGCACTAAATGTTACAGCAGATTTACACGAAATTGGAGGCTTCACATGAAACGGGATGATGCCACTCGCTTAATCAAATGATAACTCAGGATATAAATATTTTGTCGGTATAAAATAAATATAGAATAATACATAAAATTCAATTCATTTAGTTGCGATAATGCTCAATAAGGGATAAACTGCACTGATTGAAGAATTATTTGCTATCTTCTATAATGTTTAGTTAAAACCAACGGGATATATATAATTATTTTCTGCCGATCTACTTAACTGATATATATATATATATATATATATATAAAATAATTCAAAAACTACAGCATATTAAAAACCGAATAGCATGCAGCTAGTATGTATTAGGTGTTGCGAACCTAGTAACAAATTAGTTCAGTTGTGACCAGAAGGATAAACCAAATACTGAACTAATTTGTTACTAGGTTCGCAACACCTAATACATACTTGCATATATATTAGTTCTCCGCAAAAAAACAGTATTTAACTGTCATGCAGCTCCTCACTGGACCAATCGAGTACCAACAAAATCTGCTAACAGCACTGTGTAAATGGTGACAGTAGTGACCATGTGTCATTATCCAACTTTTTATCTGAGCAACTTATGTTACCAGTCATCAGAGTAATCGAAAATTGTCATAATTATTTCGCAATATTGAGATAGATATATTCCTCCAGTATCAGGAAGGTCACGATAATCTTCCGATCCAACTTGTTCTGTTCCACAGTTCTCATCTGGAGCTTTCTATGAAATTGGCGCGAATGTTCACGATAAGCCCATAAAAAACCTACGATATGAATATTTATACCTACAGAACGAATGATAGTCAGTAAGAAAATTCATAATTCGATTTCGTTGCAAAACTTACCATATTTTTCAGGTCATTATGCAGACCAAAAACCAACTCTTCCCGCAATTGCTCACATTCTTTACGAATGCCGTCAAATGAAGGTAAACGTTGGAAGTTATTGAGTATTCGCGTAGCTCTAATGTATTGCATCGCAGCTGGCAGCCATCGATTTTCCTTTATCAAAGATCGTAGGTTTTGCGGCAATTTAAACAAGTATTCCAGCTGATTATGGAGAGAAGCGGCAAATGAGAAAAATATAACAGAAAGTGAGAAACACCTGTTCAAGAAGCGTGTACACACCTTCTGGAAAGCATATAACATACTGCATTTAAAAAGACCTGCTTTCCACTATCATTCAACTTGTCTGACGAATAGTTGTTGGCATAAAATGAATAAGGTTTTGTTAGAAAGAATGTTCAACAACTATCTGATCCTCGATTTTTGACAAGCTTGTTAGATTCCTTGTTAATATTTTCGTTCGACATATTTCGATACGCATCTACGAGAATAATTGTCAACAATTCACGTATTACGCAAAATAAAGACAATACATAATTTGTGTGATGAAAAATTATTTGACAACGATAATTTTAAATGTGTTTCGAGATAACTTGAAAGGAAATGTGGACAATGTAAAGAACCAATTTGTTCAGCAAAACACGGATCAGGTATGTTGTTTCTAAAAGTAGCGTAAACGATGCAGTTCCACTCACAGCTTCATTGTTTGTTGTTGACTATTGTCTTTTTGTATTGTGGCCTTTTTTAATCAGCTTGGGGTTTTTTGTCCATATCTCTATGCACATCAACAGAGTGATCACCCACTCAAAATTAAGCAAACAGAGGAAAAATTAATTTTTGAAAATAATTTTATACACATCACCCTTGATATTCCATGTAACAAATGTTACTCATTTATTGTTCACATTTCAGCAATGATATTATTCAAAACACACACATATATACAACGACATTCGTAAGCAAACACATATCGAAATAAAGGAAAATATATAAATACATACAGATATTTTATTAAATGCATGCCTATTGACGTTGAAATAGGTTTCCGAGATTACCAAGTAACGATATTGACCAAACTTGATCAGACGAGTCAATTTAGCTAAACAATTAATGTAAATAGTACCGTTAATTATTGTAATCTTCTATTTGATGCACAAATATATTAACATGCAATCTCTAAACACACACACACA